>JAJLXG010000017.1:0-241094 GCA_030571235.1 Wickerhamomyces sp. yHMH26 | reverse complement strand
CAACTGAAGATGGAATACCTGAGGAAACAACTGACGATGGAACTCCTGAAGAGACAACTGAAGTTTCAGAAGACTGAGCAACTGAAGAAACACCTGACGATGGAACTCCTGAAGAAACGACGGAGGATGGAACTCCTGAAGAGACAACTGACGATGGAACTCCTGAAGAAACACCTGAAGATGGAATACCTGAGGAAACACCTGAAGATGGAACTCCTGAAGAGACAGCTGAAGATGGAACTCCTGAAGAGACAGCTGAAGATGGAACTCCTGAAGAGACAGCTGAAGTTTCAGAAGACTGAGCAACTGAAGAAACACCTGACGATGGAACTCCTGAAGAGACAACTGACGATGGAACTCCTGAAGAAACACCTGAAGATGGAATACCTGAGGAAACGACGGAGGATGGAACTCCTGAAGATGGAACAACTGAAGATGGAATACCTGAGGCAACACCTGAAGTTTCAGAAGACTGAACAACGGAAGAAACAATTGACGATGGAACACTTGAGGATGAATAGACTGCTGAGCCAGAAAGAGTGGAACTGACAGCAGGAATAGAAGATTGCAACCCACAGACAGGTTGTTGCCAACAATAGTTTGAAGAGTCAAAGTCACATTTACCAGAGCCATACTTAGTACTTGAGCAATCAGCGTATATAGTATAAACTATATCGAATCCCCATGACCATTTCCATTGCTTACAAACAAAGTCATCCTCATCAACCCAAGTATAGGTCAGACCAATTTTTGGTGTGCAAACTTTCCCGTCAGATGTTGGACTTAAAGTGATCTCGGTAGTTATGGACCAATCATTAATGTTTGATATACCATCACTCTTGGAGTTTTTGTCGTAGACCACGTATTTCAAACCCTCTGTAAACTCCAAATGACCCAAGTATTCCAATGGCAGCGACTTAGATGAAACGACACGAATCGTGATGGAGTATGTGTCACCATGCTCCCATTTGACATCAGTGACTGAAATTGAAGTTCTTGGAGACTTATTATGTTTCGAGTAATAACTGAAGTCCAGTGAAGAGCACTTGGCTGTTGGAATGTTGATTACACACGTTGTTGAAGCTGGGTACTCGGATATGGAAGCAGAGTACGAACCATCTGAAGATAGTGAAGATAGTGCACCATCAGGGCTCGAGGCAGCAGAACTGGAAACACCGAAGCTAGAAGCTGGTGAAGAACCTTCAGAAGATGGAACTGTAGCAGAGCTTGGAATTACATAGCTTGAACCAGACGAAGCGACTCCGGAGGGAGAATGATCAGCAAAGCTCGAAACACTATAGCTCGAAGCATTTGAAGAACTCTCAGCAGATGGAGCACCAGCAGAGCTAGAGATACCAGAGCTGGAAGCAGCATATGTTACTTCGGAGGAAGGAACACCAGCAGAGCTCCAAACACCAAAGCTTGAAGCAGAAGAAGCGACTTCAGAAGAAGGAACGCCAACAGAATTTGAGACGGCAGAGGATGCATGATAACTGGAAACATTGGCGCTAGATTGAACTGAGCTTAAGTCACGGGAAGAAGTTTCGGAAGTAGAAATATCGATAGAGCTGGTGACGCCAGATATTGTGTCGTATGAGGAAGTGAGGCCCGTTGAGGGGAACACGTCTGATGTAGGTGCCACAATCGAACTCGATTCCGAGGTCAGAGCACTAGAAAAGGAACTTGCTAGGCTGGAGACAGAAGCACATGAAGGTTTAGACCAGCAGTAGTTTGAATCATCATAATCACAATTCCCTGAACCATAATTTGCTGTTGAACAATCTGCATAAACAGTGTACTCAGTTTCAAAACCGTATGAATGTTTCCATTTCTGGCAACTGCTATCATTCTTGTCGATCCAAGTGTAAGTTAATGCAAGCTTTGGGGTACAAACATTGCCATCGGAGTTTGGAGAGATAGTAATCTCAGTTGATATGGACCAATCAGCAATATTTGAGATTCCATCTGTTTTATTGTCCTTGTCGAAAACAACATAGCTCAAACCTTCAGTGAACTCCAAGTGACTCAAGTAAGACAAAAATAGAGATTCTGAGGCAACCACACGAACAGTAATGTAATATGTATTGTCGTGCAACCATTCAACATTTGTGACTGAAATGGATGTTTTTGGAGTCTTGTTGTATTTTGAATAGTATCCAAAGTCTAATGTTGGACATTTGGCAGTTGGAATTTCAACAACACAAGACGAGGGGGTAGATACAGTGGTACTGGTGTGGGCAGAAGAAAATGGGGTATAATCAGTACTTTGGTCTGAAGTTTCCACAGCATTAGAGCTTGAGGGAATTGAACCAATTGACCCTAAGCTTGAAAACTCAGTTGAATCGCCACTTGGGGAACGGGAGCTCAAACTGCTAGAGTCGGCAGGAGCAGTTGGAGTCACAGCATCATAGTTTGAACTTGAACTCCAAGAAGTTGGCACAACAGTACTTTGGCTCGAAGCAACAGTCAGGTAGCTGGAAGAAGCAGAGTTCGCACTTGTAGTGAAAGCAGAACTTAAACTCCAAGAAGTTGGCACAACAGTGCTTTGGCTTGAAGCAGCAGTCAGGTAACTTGAAGTAGCAAGGCTGATACTTGAAGTTTTAGCTGAGCTGGAAACAACAACTGGGATAGAGCTGGAACTTGACGTAATTACTGCACTTGAAGTGAAACTTGAATGTAGTGAGCTAACGGATCCGATAGAAGTGCTGACAGAGGATGGTCCCAGTGTGACCCTTGTGACAGATGATGAACTTGTCCTCAAACTTAACTGAGAGGAAGTAAAAACATCAGTGGTTGAGCAATTTGGAGCTTCGTGTTGACCACATTTTCCACCTCTTCCTGGATTTCCATTAAAAACGGAAGTTATCTCGAAGTCAGCGGAATTTTTCTGATCGCAGTAAGAAACCGATCTTGAAAAGGAGCTGGACTTACCCAAGCTCTCAGAAAAATCAACAACATTGGAACTGGACGAGCCACTTGGTCTGCCAACATAGACAGTCTTAGCTTCAGCGTCAAATCCAAGGAAGAACTCACTGAAGAAAGACCAACCACACTCAAAAGTTGTATCATCTGAACCTTGAACAAAATTCTCACTGAACGTACAATAGTCAGAGTATCCTAAGATGGTATCAACGTATTTGGTCATAGAAACGGAATAGTCAGTGTCTGATCCGAAGTTGAAGTTGATGTCAGCAACATTAGAGCACTTGAAAACGTATCCGCCAAAAGAATTTTCATAGAAAGCACCGAATTGCTCTAACAGCTTGTTGTAAGCCGTTGAAGGAACGGTCAAACCAGCTGTAGACCCAGTGTTGAACTTGATAGAACATTTATGAGGAATCAAAGTCTTACAGCCAGCATGAAAGTCAGGAACGTCAATGCTCCAATCATTATCATTATTACAGTCAAACTTCTCCAGGTCACCAGTGTATTTCGACTTATCACAACCGTCAAAGGTGAACGTACCATCACCGGAAGAGTCTTTGCACACAGAGAAAAACTCTCTTTTAACATTGTTGGCCTCCTTCAATGAACTTAAAAAAGTGGATGACCTACCAAGGCCAATGGTATTGGTCTTGTCATCTGTATCAACCAAACCATAGGAGATATCACAAGATGCATCATTAGAGCCAATATCCAGTGTAATTGTATCCTCACATAAAGTACCAGAATAGCTTATCCCTTGCCCAGTTCTTGAATCAAATGAGGAACCTTTGTTCTTGTAACTCTTCGAAGACGAGTATGAGTAACTCGACTTCTGGATAGAACAATCAGTGGATCCTGTATCGAAATTCACAAAGACAGCACTCTTCTGAGATCCAAGGTAACAAGTACCACCGGGGACTTTCCCAGATTGAGAATTAGACGTTCTTTTCTCCAATTTTGATGAGGACAAATCTGTGCTTGAAACATCAATGGTAAATAAAGCATCAGTTTGTGCAATCACAACAGCTAATGCTAAAGAAATTGAAGATATCAACTTCATTGTGAATTAGAAGAGAGCAATTTGCGTGAGAAGTTTAGAATAACAGAGAAAGCAAATAAAGGCTGGACTTTGATAGGTATAAGTACTTCCTAACATATTGGTTGAACTGGTTGGAGAAAGTGCTTGAGTACACCGGTTACCTGTGCTGCAACTGACTAGTATTATGTGGATTGAATCTTCCATGCATGAAAGTTTTGGCTTCTATACAGGCTGTTCCTGTATGTGTGTATAGAGCGGCTAGGTTTTGCTGACACTGCTGGATTTGGAAGATACTTCAATTGGTCTAATGCATGATCAAGTTCTGGCTAAAATATAAATGCAAGAGAAAGCTGGAACTAACGTCGAGAACTTGAGTCGATCTCATTTCAAACCTTCTCAGACATCTACTCGCTGTTGACTCCGTTCTACGTCAAGTACGGTGGTTTTCGTTAATCTAGTGTAGATATTATACATACCAATAGAGATTCCAGAGAGCTGTGGGATATAGATCAAACTTTTAAATGTACGTATCGAAGTTCCTTATGAAAGTTTAGACTATATCTCTCTTCTGCAGTATTAGTTAATGTACTTGTCAGCGCTAATTTTCTAATTACTCAATAGATACATCAATAATACTGCTGAAATTATTCAATGGTTTTTGGGATTCGAGTGCTACTGGCACTGGAATTAAGTTGAAGTAGGATCGTACTGCATGTTCTATAGAAAGTCCCCGCAACTCCCGCTAGTCGAACAATAGCAAGGGCCAATCATTTTGCAAATCGGATCTCACGAGATCTGCAAATCGTGGATCTTTGCTAACGTCTTTGACTTTAGGCCATTTAACGCTAACGCGCATTGTCCCAATAATTTCTGAGTCTTTCGTGAAGCCTTATAAGTTTTTATTTACCCGCTTGGTTTCAATTGGGTGGTTCTCATTTTTCCGTGTATAAGGCCCTGCAGTATGCGGTAAAATGTGCTGTATGAGATTCTAAAGCTCGCTTAAAGTGAAATCCATGCGTGTGAATATTCTAAATATGTAGGTTCAGACCTGGTCCAAAAACTTCACGATTAGCAAACAGTTGACTTACGAGTCGTGCGATCTTATTATTGAGGAATCCCAAAAAGGGCTTTGTAATATCTAATCAAATGGTCATTAGAAGCTTTAAAGGAGAATGTCAGAATAGGGACAGTTTAAATAGCGACTAATGTTGAAGTATCGTCGGCCTGTCGCGACATAGCGTTAAGTACTTTGCATGATCAGCGAGATACTCACTTACCTGGTACTCTCGGCTTGTTGATTGTCGAACATCCGCTAAAATATTGAACATGCGGAATCGAGTCAGTGGGAACATTTAGGACGTCCTAATACTGAGCCTATTTGGGGTGAACAGACCGATCGTAATCTTGAGTGCTACACCAACTGAGCACAACTGTGAATGTCTTCTGTCGTTGACCGTAAACAGGCTCAGCGCTTTCGAGCAATTAACCAAAAAACGCTTATGAGTTGACGTGCACTATTTTTTGCCGTCCCAACCTCTGGCAAGTGTCCAAGTTTAAACCATGCCCTATTTCCGAAGATATTCAGAAATCAATAAAAAAATTTTATTTGAGATCATGGGGTCTTGGTTGGTCTGCAGCATAAGTTGCACAAATCTGCTGGGGGTACCTTCAATATTACTTGTTCACTTTGTCCAGATTCATACAGCTGAATTTTTATCAACGAATCAATGATCACAGCCGTTGTAGCTAACGTCCGCAAACCGTCAATCATGACATAAAAAGAAACTAGCTTGGGCATGGCAGAGGTTGAAGTCTACGTGTAGCGCAACTGAACATTATAACACAAGCTATTGATTATCCTAAAGCAGCTCAAACCCTGAGAAACAGTAAGTCAGGACGACGTTATAGAAACATAATTACTAGATTATAAATTATCAAGATATTGCATAAAACTCTACTCAAAAAAAAGCGCATCGACGACGTTGTAGGCTATATCATTTCAGAAATGTATCTATCATATGCGTAGAATTTGTACTAAATTAAAAAATGTCTGCTATAATATTCAGTAATTCTTAGTTCATGTACATAAAGCGAAGATTAATCAGCCTCAATCATAGCTAGTTGTGAGAGCCTGTCTGCAGATTCCTTAAATTGTTCGGGATATCGTTAGGATCCTTGAGGTTCCCCTTTCAGTTAAATTACTTGCTTCTGACTAGAACAATGTTAAAAATTCAAATCTTTTCATAACTAGAGCGGGCTTCGTCATGCATTTTCTGGTGATTTATAAATTTTCACACATCAAGAAGCTGGCTGAGGCGGTGAGCGGAGAGCAGTGAACTGTGAGTGGTGTCCCCAAAGTGTCGCGTCGAGCTAGACTTGACAAGATATCAGTTCTGTTTCTTATATACGAACGATCACACCTGGTGGATGTCTATGCTGTCGATCTCATACAGTACTCACCTGCTCCAGCGTTGGCTTCAAATATAATCAACAACTCACCAGCAGTATGCATCACATATGAGCGGCATTTATAAGAACATATATAGAATATAGTTAGTTTGCACTATATGAGTGGCCAGCTGCTGCTAGTGCACTCTGGCTAGTCGACCGCGTACTTATGTAACCTCGAATTCAGTATAGCAGTCGCTTCGACTAATCAGGACCTTTAGCAATAAAATTAAAAAGCGTTCGACTAAAGAAGTACCAAGGTCTTTTACGTATACTGACAGTACTGTGAAAATATTGACCACTATGCAGTCATGGTATTTTTATCGACGTACTCTCTTGTCTATAAATCCGCATCAAGCCGCTCGATTTGGCTCAGGTGCCTAGGCTATGAATTGACTCCAATCTTCTCCAGGTCGAGGTCAATGACGAATGGCCAGTTGTATTCAGGCGTCATCATTAATATATATATATAAATAAACGGTGTAGTATAGTGTGACTTCGACATAGAGCTAAAATTTCCGGAAAACGCGTAAATTCTGAACAATTTTCCTCCAGCTTCGAGTTATGGACGCCATTCCTTATCTCTTAGCAACTAACTGCTCACTTCTGAACCCACCGTCGTAAATATTTCACGATACATCTCCCGATTTGCATGTCCACTTTGGAACTAATTTGTTCAGCTGTATACCACCAATATTCCTTGATGTTTCCCCCTTTTCTTCCCCAGCTTTTTGTTCGCTTCTTGACCATAACTTCTTGAAACGGTTCCAATCCACCATCTAAGTACGACTAGCGAAATACGCTTGGAGCAAAACGGACGCCGCCAACCTCAGGTGTTTTCACACGTATTACTTACTGATCATAGTATCGAATACCGAGAATACAATACATTTCCGCTACACCCTCAAAAGCTATATCACTATAAAGAAGGCCTAGTTGATATAGAGCTCACAAAGATAAATGCAAAAAAAAAAAAAAAAAAGACAGCAAAAGATCAAGTGCTAGAGGTATTGGTTTAGGTAAGAGAATCGTTATTACAGCTTGAGAGGCCGTTTTCGTTTCTGGCGCGCTTATTTACTAGATATGGACGCGACAGCTATAAATTATACTATGAATACTCTCTATTCACGTTGAATATGGCATTAATGCAGAATGATTACCGTCAAGTATAAGCTGAACTCGGTACTCATAGATGTTTCAGCGGTAGTGCTGTTACTACATTATAGCCGAGGCGTCATGATGTACATCGGGGTATCTTTATCAAAGGCTTTTTCTTCAATCTAGCTCGAATTATAATAGGCAGCTCTTTGAATGATCAGCCCTTCAGCTGTATTAAGCCATGATGAAAGCGAATTCTGTTGCATCCCCGACAATAGAGATCTTTGCACCACCAGATCTTAAATTCTAGTTTGTTGATCAGATCGACGACACGTCAACCGCCTATGTTTACATTGCTATAAGTCGGAAATGTACAATTTTTATATAGAGATTGATACTCAAAAAGATTCAGTTGATTCGAACTTAACGCATAAGCGCAGCTAGCAACCCTGAGCACTGAATGATCCTTTAGGGGGTAATTGGCTGTGAAGAGTTCAGCTGTGCCCTTGCTGCTGAGCTAGCAAGCTGTAATTACAAGTAATTGCCAACTACAGATATACTCACGTCGTTTGTGCTAGCTGGGTTATATGCAAATCCACGCCAACCCAGATCCGAATATTGAAAGCTGATTGATTCGGCATCGTCTAGCTAGCGCCAATAACAATCAACAAAAGCTCAAAATCTCTAATGTATTTGGAGGCGTTTATTGAGCTAGTGCTAAGTACAAATGCATGCAAAGGGGCTATTCGGTTGCCATTTATAGAACAAAAAATATTTACTAGAAATGTCCAGGTCTGGTGCTCGGCGGAAGACTAACAAGCACACCAAGAAGCGAGCCAAGCTTGCTTTGGTCATATTCTCGGGAACTAATAGTTCAGGTCTCGGATATGTTTAACACTTGCACATAAGTTCTGCATCGTTGACATATTCTTTTTCGCGCTGAATAACTACAAATTAGTTTTATCACGTGCTAGAGAAGTCTCGGTACTCCATCAAATCACATGATCGCACTCCTCGGAAATAACGCTCTAATAAATTCATGATTTTTTGGCCAATCATAGCTAAGTAAAATATGATTACTCAAATCGACCCCCTTGAGTTATGTAATCTCTCTCGCTGATATTATGTCAGCCAAAAGCTTGAAAAATATACAAAACAAAAGAACAAATTTATCGCACCTGCCCCGTTGCCTCTCACTAACTATTCAAATTAGCCTACAGACCCTTCTCAACTCTAACGAACTTTGTCTATTATTTGTTTGGCAGTATTCGATATTCTTATACTTCTGAAAAATTGTCACTTGAAATTCAGCCACGAAACACACCCCTGATTTTAACTCTCTTGTTGTAAACCCTGTTCAAACCATCAAAATCGTATAAAATCAGTCTAAAGCTCTACTCGCTCACTTATTTCCAGATATACACTTTCTATCATGAGTTTGGTCTCAATCAAGAACGGCATCGTTAGTGCTCTGAAAGGTGAGCCACAACAACAACGTCAGAAAATAATAAACCCAAACTCGACTTCATACAGCTCAGTGGATCGGGGCAGCTCATTAGGAGAAGAAGAAGCACAAATACAATCAGTAGACAACGATGTTGATTCTGATGGAAAAACAATAGATGATAATTACGAGGATTCAGAGCTAGGTATACTTGGAAAGATTGACCCTAGAGTGATGTCTGATATCGTTATCGGATTATCCGATGGTTTGACCGTTCCCTTTGCCTTGACTGCAGGTTTGAGTTCTCTAGGTGATTCCAAACTTGTTATTACTGGTGGTTTTGCTGAACTTATCTCTGGTGCTATTTCCATGGGTCTTGGTGGCTACTTGGCTGCTAAATCGGAACTGGATTATTATCAATCTGAATACAAAACAGAGAAACAGAAGTTTTACTCAAACATTAACGAAATCAACCATGAAATTGAAGATATTTTGCTGGACATCAACCACGACTTCTCCGAAGATACAATAGTAACGTTCATTAGAGACATGAAAAAAAATCCAAAATTGATGGTCGAATTTTTGGTCAGATTTGGCAAAGGTCTTGAAGAACCGGCAGCAAATAGACAAATCACAAGTGCATTGACGATTGGTTCCAGTTATTTCCTGGGTGGATTTGTCCCTCTGGTTCCATACTTCTTTGTAAGTCACGTTGATACTGGATTGTTCTACTCTATTATTCTTATGGTTTTCACCTTGTTTTGGTTTGGTTATTTGAAAGCTCAGATTTCATTAGGTGCACAATGTTCAAGTACAAAGAAGGTAAGTGAAGGTTTTCAAATGGTGCTGGTTGGTGGTATAGCTGCCAGTTCTGCTTGGTTCTTGGTCAGACTCATCGGTTAGGGAAATAGCATATTTTGCTCTTCTAGCCGAAATTCTTACAGCAGCCAATTTCATTTCAATTGTCATTGAAAGCTATATAATCATGTACCTCTTGCATTTAATAATATTTGATGGGATCTTTGATCTTGTAACTACTTATTTACTCTTGTCTTCGTTCAGTTCAAAAAATGACCGTTAAAAGTCATACATGGTAACTTGATCCCTGTAGGTTGTCTTATTACTATTATTATTAGTTATTAGTTGTTAACAATAGCTTTAAGTGTATCCTGATCAAAGATGTTCCCACCGTCCTTCAAAACATTGGCCAAAATTGTCAAACTTCTCTCGTTGAAATCTGGAGCATTTCTTAGGCTGTTGATATCATCTCCGTAGTGCTCAAACATCGAACCAAGAAATTCGCTATTCAAATCTTCTCTAGACTGTCTCAAGACACCTGAAACCTCACCTACATTCACATTTCTTGTAGAATCATTCAATGCGGTCTTGGTTAGCCTTACCGCCCTAAGTTTAGTCTTTATCTGAACTTCCTCTTTTTGCGCTATCTTTATATCTTCATAATTTATGCTGGTTTCATTTTGTGACGTTGCCAAATTTACCTTTTTCTCCTTTAGGTCGACCAGTTCTTCATCTTCCTCTGAAGCAGATGAAGAGGAAGAGCTTGAATCTGATGAATCTGAGAAGTCCTCTGTTCTTCTCTTCTTTCTTCTTCTGTTGTTGGTCTTCTTTTTGCTATCCTGGTCTTTCTTTGGTACTATGGGACTCATGTTTTCTATAGTGGGTAGTGAGGGGAATAATAGCGTAAGCAAATGGCGTAAGCAAATGAAACTGAGAGGCTACTGTCTTTAACGGTACAAGCTATATTAATTTTAAAAATAAAATTATTTTTGGGCCGGGTAAACTTCTGGCTCTACCATAGTTAATGAAAATAAAGGCTTGCCACCATCTCCATACACGATGTTAATCTGTAAGATGTTTTATTTGAGCTGTAAATTCTAACTCTCGCCCCACCTTTAGTCTTGAGAGGATCCTCTAAGCTTCAATCCTGATCAACTACTCCCTAAAGCGAACTACAAGTCAACTGGGCTCTGTAGCAATGATTGATCTCACCAGACTAGTGATTGCAGATGTTCTGGCTCGCGAACTAAAAGGTAACCGCGAAAAATGATCGCGAACTAAGATCTACCCGCGCAAAATGACAGAGATTTAATCATTCGTATGGCTCTACTAACTATTCCATAAAAAGGGTAATGAGCCTATGTATAGAAAAAAAATACCCATATTAGTTTTATATAGACCTGAGAAACTAAATGTTAAATAACTAGCTGACTTTCAGAGAAATCTGAGCACTTTTGATAAATTCATAAGTAATCGGATAGCACTTGGCTATTTTCACTTTTCAAAATGACTTAGTTCAGCTTTTCCATTTTAATATTTCAGGAAAATCAAGAGTCTTTCATGGAACTAATATAAACATACTACTATATAAAATAGAGTCTCTTTTGTTTGAGCAGTGATTCGAATAGGTAATTCATGTATATAAATTTGCAGTTATCAGTATTTGAAAACAATATCACGTTTCTCTATATATACTCCGGGTAATTTGTCTCAGCCAAAAAAAATTATAAATAACGAAATAAGGCGGATAATAACTATGATTAATGGACTTTGATTAGACCACTTTGGTGCTGTAGCCGGATCTAATGTGGCTGGAAGACTATCGAAATAGCCAGTTGTCTTTCCTGTTAATATAATCTCGAGGGCTTTGTAGAGCCAGTTATTCAAATCTGTTAAAACTTGAAGCATGGAGTGCAGAAAACGGGCAAAAAAACATCATCGATGTGTGAGGTGTAGAGCGAGTTCATCGGCTGGCAGATAGAATATTGCGTTTGTGCTTTGCATAGGGGCTACCATATATATTAATTATTCTGTTGTAAGATTTAGATGCAATTCGCGAATTCGTGAATTATTGATTGATTTAATAAATATAACGGACCCATAAAACTATGCCTTTTGTGTTCTCAAATTCAAAGCGAAATAATGTCGGAAGAAGGGCTCATATCATCTCTCTACCCCAATCCACCACCTTACGTGAAATTCTTCACCAGAGATAATATCGAGAAGCTTAAAGAATACAAAAGAAAAGGGAACTTTGAATTCAAGCCAGAGGACAAAGTGTTGGAGTTCCTTGTCCCCCCAAAAAAACCAGAAACAGAAGTTTACAGATCTTTTGGAAACATCTGGCAATTCAATGATAAAATACCAAAGTTGGAAGATGTTGGTATACCGCAACTTTATAGAGAACCCGAGGGAACAACAAAGGAGGATTCAAAGTTTAAGATTGAAGAGTTGAAAAGGTTACTGAAATCGTTATTACTGAACTTTTTGGAGATAATAGGTGTGATGAGTGTGAATCCAGCTGAATTTGGCCCAAAAGTGGAGAATATAAGGACGATCTTGATTAATATTCATCATCTGTTGAATGAATATCGACCTCATCAGTCTAGAGAGTCATTAATATTACTGCTGGAGAAACAAATTGAAACAAAGAGAAATGAGATTATAGAGATAGAGAAGATATGTGCTGAGGTTGAGGATAAAGTCAAGGAACTGGTGAGGGTACACGTTGACGCCAATGGTGATGGCAAAGTTTTGAAGGAAACCGTTGTTGAAAGCTCGGAGAGCACTCAATAAAGTGTGCGTAATTTGGCATTCTAAGCAGAAGTAAGCACCGCGAGTAGATAACAGCTGTATAAAACTTCTCAGAGCTACACTCGTTTTGTAAGAATATCTCGCCATCTTTTACTGGGTTGAAATCAAATCCAACGTATTGGCTTTCCTTGCTAAATTCTGTTAGTGTTATTATAAAAAAACCTGAAAAAAAAGGGCATCAATTTCAAAATTACGCTATTACTAAACAAAACATACCACAAAAAGTCAACCACGAAAATGTCTGACGGAATGGACATTGACGAAGTTCCTCGTATGTATCGAAACTCTTTAGCCACGCCACAAGTCTTGGAGATACCCAAAATTTGGACCTTTGTACTAACTTTTGCCACACAGCGGCACAAGAACAACAAGTCAAGAAGATCAGTAAAGCCGACAAAAAGAGGTTTGAAGTGAGAAAATGGACAGCTGTGGCCTTTTGGTCGTGGGATATTGTTGTGGAGACATGTGCAATTTGCAGAAACCACATCATGGAACCTTGTATTGAGTGTCAGAATCAAATTGATGAGGAACAAGACTGTACCGTTGCTTGGGGTGTATGTTCACATGCCTTCCATATGCATTGCATTTCCAAATGGTTGAAGAATCGTAACTCGTGTCCTTTGGATTCCAGAGAGTGGCAATTTTCCAAGTACGGTAAATGAGCTCTTGTAGGTTGTTGTTATGTTGTGTTATGTTATCATGATTATTGTTGTTGTTCAGAAAATAGAAAGAAAAAAAAAACTGGTTGACTGTCGCCACTATTTATACACTCAGGTGCTGCTTACATCCTCTTCACTTCTTCCTCTGAGCTTTTGTTTCAAGGTACGATTATTTTTTGCACTTTCAGGTTTCATTATTTTCAAGTTTTTATAAACGTTTCTGTTATTTATAGACGGCCATTACTTCCCATTTTGCTAGCTAAAATATTTCTCACTTCTTGGGAAAGTTCCAATGACCACAGCGGTCAAACTATTCGTTTCAAACTCAGATATAGCGACTTTAACCTTCTCGTCATATGCAGCATTACCCCAGAATTCAATGAAGAAAACATATTGCCATGGTTTGATTAAAGATGGTCTGGATGTGATTGAAGTTAAGTTGATTCCATGAGTTGACAGGATATTCAGAACATTAACCAATGCACCAGAATCGTTGTGTGAAACAGTGAATGCCATTAGTGTAATGTATTTAGCGTCTTCTTCAACTTTTTGTTGAGTTTTGCTCAAGATTAGAAACCTTGTGGTATTTTCTTTGAAGTTTTCGATATTTGCATGGAGAATGGGAATGTTGTGAACATGAGAGGCATACGAACTTGCAACAGCAGCGACGGTGGAGCCTTCAAGGGCTGCAATTTCAGCAGCTTTTGATGTTGAACTACTATCGATTTTTTCTATGGTCTTTGCATTCTCATTCAGCCACTTGGTGATTTGACCCCATGCTTGTGGATGGGTATATATTTTTTCAATTTGTGAGACATCTGTGGCATGTGTGAGGAGACAGTGGTGTATGTTGACAAATTGTTCAGCGACTACTTTGATTTTGGATGAGTTTTTAGTTTCTTTGGCGGGTATTAACCAATCTCTGAGTAAATCATACGTAAATGTGACTTGACCATTGGTTGAATTCTCGAAAGGGACAACAGCAAAGTCAACATCATCATTTTCTAGACTCGTGAAACAATCGTTGATAGATTTTTCGGCTTTTGGGTTTGTAATATCACCAAATTGTTGAATTAGTGCCTTTAAGAGAAATGGGTCAGTTTATATAGATAATTTGAATGAATAATCGATTCAACTTACCTGATGGGTGTAGGTACCTTCAGGTCCTAGAAAACAGACTCTAGGCTGGGAGGCTGACATTGTATCTCCGACAATTTCTATACTGGAATATTTCGTCCAAAATACCTGTATTTCCCAGAGTACTTTTTGTTCGCTTTTAACTTTTTTTTTCTACCTGTGGTCAAAAGTACCCAGTATGAAAAGATGCAATAAAGTATAAACAGTGATCAAAATCGAATAGTTCAGGAAATCTATATACAGCTCTCTTCACTCAATTCTAGTTATCTAATGATTCCGATTCAGCAACAAGCTTCTCAACGGAGAAGTCCGAAGAACCCGATGTGAAGTCTTTCAACAACTGTAGACGTCTTTTGGAAACTTCAGTGTCTGCCATGGTACCGTAGAACCTTTGAATGTTTAACAGTAACAGCTGTACTTCAGGAAGTTTAACGGCAGCATCCTTTTCAACTGTACCATTCATCAAAGTGATTCCATGCGATTCATCCAATTCTGTATGGAAACTGATGGTTGTGTGCGGTCTAGCAAATTCTTTATGCACTTTGTACTCCAGTAATGTGGTGAGCATGCAATGAATGGTATTTGGACCGACGAAGGCCCATTGGATATAGTGTAACTCAACACCTTGACCTTCTCTTGGTAGTGGAAGAACGAATATTGGATTTTCACGAGCATTAGTGTATAGTTTCCTGAAGATATCCGAAGGGATCACTGCAAGTAGTGTATCATCTTTATTTTGAAACCTTGCTCTCCATATGTATTCAATTTCTTTGGAGGAGAGGACCTGTAGCTTATCAACAGCAACAAAAGAATCCAAAGTTTTGAATGGTTTTTCTGGAACATCCGGATTTCTGGGTGTGCTGATTTTAGTCTTTGATTTCTCTTGTGCAATTTCTGCTTGTTTTCTCTCATACTCCTCAAGTTCAGCCAAAGGATCAATCTTTGTGAACTCAAGTCTTTTCTGTTTGAGCTCGTCGCCCAACTTCTCTTTCAACTCATCGATGTCCTTGGCACCAAGCTCTCTTGCCTTCTGTTCAAGCTTGGAACGGTATTGCTCTATTGGATCAGCTTTGGATGGTCTGGCATAGTATCTGATATTCGTGCACACAGCATTCCGTGTCTGTACCAGAAGAGAGGCAGCTTTCCTCAAAGATCTCAGTTGAGGTCTTATCATGGTTGGTAGAGAAATGAGTTGTGTAGTAAATCAGATTCTCAACTTCCACCTGCTTCCACCTGATTGATTCATCGAATCTTTTGGAAAATCGGTTCTGCGATCACTCTCCGGGTAAGACTTAGTACACTCAATATCTATAATTGGACGCGTTATAGATATCGGGACAAGGCTCGTAGTTTACGAGGAGCGGTAGGGGCAGAGATCTAGCTAGTGATTATAAATTTGCTGGACCATGAGGGTAGCTAATACTGATTTCTGGCCAAATGCAATCAAGACATGCCATAATAGACCGTGCCTGACCGTGTGACATCTATTTTTTTTAAGCCATATTTGATGACCCTAGAGCCGGATATGAAGTAGTGATTCCTGCAGGATTACCTCTCAAACCTACAAGCAGCCCTAAATAGACATAGTAGCAAAATCTCCCATTGCCCATGGTGTTAGTGATACAGAGCGTCTTTACCTCAGAACACCGCGGGAAAACACGTCAATGCTCAGCGCTTCGGGGAACAATTTTGTCAACCGACGCGATTTTTCTTTGCAAAACAAACAACGAAAAAAAAAAAACAGAAAGATGTTGCAAGGCATTTTGGAGTAAACACGCAAATTAAACAACTCTAACACATATTCTGACTTTTTTTTGATCTTCATATCCTTCCGTGTGTCGGATTTGATCTCAGTTTCCCTCTTTTATACCTTTAATCAGCCGTTGTTCTCACGGTCTATTTTAAATTCCGCATCCACAACATAAACTTCCATATTCCGGTGAAACCCAGCTTTTAATGACCAACCTGGAACACTCGCAAGAGTTCGAGGCAAATGGCAACAGGCTGTCGTCGAGCCCTAATAGAAAGGAAAAGAATTATTTGGCTTACAAACCACTCCCGCTTCCGGAAGGTGAGATCAGAGACTATTCAGACGATACTTTTGTTCATCAATTCACAAGAAATGATCTGAAAGAAGTGATCCATCTAATCACACAAGAGCTCAAACTCACAGGGTCCAAGATCCCTCTTCTTTTACTCGCCTTCAGGCCCAAGACTATTGAAACTAAACTTTCCGATTTCCTTGAACACGTTCTGCCAGGTGGTGTGAAACCTGCATCAACTTCTCAAATTGAAAAAGCTATCAAATCCACAGATGAGTACACTCTAGTTGCTGCTTTGAAATATTTTTGGGCTAGACTCCCGACTGGTGCAATTATAGGCTGGGATGCTTACGAAACGTTCAAAAAAGTTGAAGCAAGAGAAAAGTTCCCAAAGAGAGCTTTTTTGGATTACATGCCTCAATGCTTATCATCACCATCTCATGCTTCGATCGTTTATGATTTTCTTGATTTGATCGTGTCAATCGCTGCAAATGCCAAAGAGAATCAGATGAGTGGAAGAAAGATTGCAAAAATGGCTGGTATTTGGGCTTTTAGTGGACCTTCTTTGAACGGTAAAACAATCGCTAATACTACTACTACATCAGGGCACTCCTTTGCCGATGGTCTACATGAATGGCTTCCAGCTGCTGATGCTATGTTCCATATGCTGCTTTCATTCTTGAGATCAATGCTACCTAGTGATCACAACGTGAATTTGCAATTACCTCGTACATTATTGGCTTTATTGGCCTCAAATTCGTATCCACCTCCGGATTCGACTTATACATCATCCACTCTTGTCAATGTTCCGCTTGTCACGATCAAGACCAATTCTCTATCTTCGTCTCCTGTTGAACTGTTGAACAAAGTGCCCAAAGTGCTGTCTTTTGATAATCCAAACAAGTTTGAAGCCAAAGAAGATTATGCCTTGCTGAAGTCATTATGTAAGAACGATGAGAACATTATCAATAAGCTATCTAATGAGTCTAAGAGAATTATGCGCATGATGAGTGAACAGGGTAAAGAAACAAGCTTGAAAGCTGGCTGGCCACTAATCAACGCTTCAAGTGCTGTTAATAAAGACTCTGTCAGAACCAAGGTGAGTGTATCAAGAGTGTCCATTGATGATTATTTTATCTGGACTTGGTTGTCAACCATATCATTTGAAGAGACTGCATCCAAGAAGAAGTTGTTTGGAAGATCGTTGATCTCAGAGGTTGTCTTTGATGGGTTTAAGAAGTGGATCATCATTGAAGAGCAAAATATTGATACCACATCCAAACAACCTCCTTTGCCAAAGAAACCAAAAGTGAAGAAAGTTTCCCAGCCGCACTACAAGTCCTTGCTAGACGATGAGCCGGAACCAGAACCACAACCAAAAAAGACCAAGAAGAAAGAAAAGACAGTACCATTGGAAGGGACTACGAATGAACAACCACCGCCACCAAGTACAAAAGGCGAAGATAAATCTCATGATCCCTCCTCCAAACGTCCATCGATTTCCAAGTCATTTGGGTTTTTGAAGAGAAACAAATCTGTCGACACAACATTGGAGCAGCAACACTCACTTGTAGCTCCACCTATTCCGGTTCCCAAGATTTCACCAGTGAGAGAGATTTCAGAATACTTTGAACCTGTTGAATTGCCAGAGATTGAGACAAATCAGTACAGGTTAAGTATACCTTTGGATAGTTTTGGGTTCAGTGAGTACAATGGATCCGTTGATCAATCAACTTCAAGACCACTGCAATCACAATTCGATTTGAATCAAGAGGAGGGCTATCAATCACTTGCTCCGACACAGAACAACACATATCAATATTGGAATTCTCCCGTTCGTGGTCGCCCACTTTCACCTGAACGTCAGCAAGCTCCACAACAAGTTTATGCACATTATGAACCAAGTGAGCTCACAGCGCCAATTTCTCCAGAGAAAAATTTGAACTATAGAGGATCTGTTGAGAGTTTGTCGAATATGGTTGACGAGATGAAAATTCAGTTAAGTACAGTTGGTAACAAGTTGGGAAGAAACACGGATGATGATTATTACAGTCAGGATAAGGGTGATCAATATCATGTTCCACAACAATACCAAGACCATCCACAACAGAACCAAGTTGCTCCTCCACAACTTTACGACAAACCAGGATTTGAACATCAGCACAATTATGATCAGAATTACCAGACTCATGAGCAAATCAATGGAGTGTCTCAGCAGAAAGGTTATCGTCAAGAGGAGTACCATCAGCTGCCAACACAACTACTACCAGTGCAAGGAGGTTATCTTGATCGTCAGCAGCAGGATTTTCTTGGTTATCAGCAAGAACAAGCGCCTACAGTTACTCCATATAATGACCAAGAGAATGCTCAGTTTGATAACAGTTACCAAGAAGCTGAAATCATCTATCATTCACCTCCAAAGTCACAAAGAGTTGTTTACGCTGGTGAGATTAAACCTGTGTTGTCTCCCATTCAAACTGCTAATGTTTTGAAACCAAGAAGAAAGCCTCCACAGGAGTTCGATGAGAATACTCCAGTTGAAAATGAAACCCCTATTACTTCAAGTGTTTATGGTCCTACGCCAATTGTGTCTTCTCAATCTGATTTGTCTCCGAAATTGCATGGGCCGGTGCTTCAACAAGCTTCCCCAAGGTCCATAAGTGTTAATAAAAATGCCTCGACTCAAGCCAATCATGATCCTGTGCCTGAGAACAGAACTGTCAATGCTCAAATCGAGGAGCAACGTCGCATTTATCCAGCACCAAGTGAAATCCCACCTCAAGGTTACGACTTACAATTAGATGTTGGAAAACACCAGAAAAGTGTTTCGTTTCCCAACAGAGATGTTCGTGATAGTTACGAGAGCAGTACCTCAAAGAAGTATGCTGGTAGAGATAATGCCGATGTTGCTTCTAGAGAGACTAGAAGATATGAGAACATCATTGATGACTATGCTCAGGATTCACCAAGAGACGAACATTTCGATTTGAACAACAAAGATTCATTGGCGTTGTCTACTAGGGATGCATATTATATCCCAGAGGCTGATGTTCCACAAGTCCCAATTCCAACCCCATCACCTTCAAGAAGTCCAGTTGGTAAGGGAAGACAGTCCCCTGAATTTTTGCCCCAACCGCCACATCGAGACAATGCTTTCAATCAAATGATCCAACCTGTTCCAAATCTGGAGCCGAAAAGGGCATCAGACTCTGAAAGCGGAAGTTTTTATAGCGCTGCTTCTCATCAAAGGTACTCTGATCAAGAGGGACATCCTCCGAACCATGGAAGGTCATCGAGATCATCGAAACCTCGGTCTGTGTCTCCAATCAATCATCATCACTATGAAAATACAGGACCAGTCACAGAAGTGACCCAAAAAGAGGCTCCACACTCATCAGTGGACAAACAGTCACAATATCATAGTGCTACAGTCGTTCAGCAACAACAATATCAACAAGTGCCATCTCAAAGAGAGAGAACGTCAGATCACTACCAACAACTGGAACCAGTGTATCAAGGCCAGAAACCTCATCACCATAGCAAGGAGGCTGTTTACACTGATACAGAGCCAGCCTACCAACAGCAACCTCAGTACCAGTCAGTACCAACACAGGCTCATCAGCAGACGGCTTCTGTTCGCACCAACAATGAATATCAAGGGAACATTCAAAGCCGTCCACCACCACAACAAGAACAGCAAAATAGAGACCCTAGAGCTGACACGAGATATTCAAATCATGGTGCTAATGAAGGTGAACAAAAAACAAGCTACGAAACTCCTCAAAGACCAGATTGGAGACACTCTTCACCCTCCGCTTCGAATTATCATCAACAGGATAAAGCTCTCATCTCACCTGACAACCACACACATTCCCATTCAGGACGTGGTCCCCCTCAAAGATTCCAATCTTCCCAAGATACAAGAGTAACTACTGGCCCATATCAATCAGAAAGAGGTAGTGGATCATCTTTGAATGTTCCGCATTCTGAGAACGGTAGACACCAAAGTCCAAGCCCATCCGATTACAGAGGTAAATCACCACAGGGTTATAGACAGCAAAGGCAGCAGAGCGCTTCTCCATCGAGACAAGCTCATCCCCACCAAGCTAATCCCCCTCAGGGACCACAAGGCTATTATCCACCAGCACAAGGTTATGGATATGCCCCACCAATACAAGGCTATTATCCACCATATCCACCAGCACAAGGATACTATCCACCAGCACCAGGCTACTATCCACCACCTCCCCAAGGTTGGTACCTACCTCCTCAAGGATATGGAAAGGCTCCCTCTACAGCTTCTTCCGTTTCTGGGAAAGCCAAGTCCAAAGCTAGTGATATGTCGTTGAGTGCTATTCCTCCTGGTACTGCTATGAACAAACTTCACCACCGTCCTAATGTCTCATCCAAGAAAGATCTTCGTAACCAGCTCACACAAGGAAATTTCGGAATATGAATTCTCAAGTCCAGTTGGCTTCTGATTTGAGCCTTGTTGTTGACGATTTCATTATTGGTGTTGTTTACCCTTTTCGGAAATTGTTGTTTCATCTCCCGTGTTTCATATGTTCTTACCAAATTTTACTTGTAACCGCTTTTGAAGCTATGGAGGCCTTTCTCTGACTTCATTTTATGCTGCTCCATGAACTACTTAATGACAATCTGATATTCGCTTTACGATCTTACGTAGCCTTTAAAGCTTATCTCGCAGTACTATATGCGCTGATTTTGACACAATTTTTTGACGCGTAACGGACAAATAAAAAAAAAAAAATGCGTCACGTGAAATTTTCTCTTTGTTTACTTTTTTTTCTTTAGAGAGAATAATCCAAATTTCTATTAAAAAAATACACAAAAAGCATTGACAAACACCATTGATAGCACAGTTTGGAAAGCACATAAGTTGCTACTCAAGAGTTTTGAGAAGCAATCTAAAGACACATTACGTTTATCACTCAAAACTTCTACCAAATCCAGTAACGCTAGAAGCTGGCTCATAACCCCCATTTTTGAGATCTATCTTCATTGGTTCCCAGATTAGAAAAAAATTTGACCAAACGAAGCAGCGATGACGGACACTAAGTTCTCTCAGAGATTTTTACGTCCGATATCACCACCATCCTCACCACTCACCAACAAGGCTGAACTAGCCTCGGTCGTTGTTGTTAAAGGGTTGTCACAAAAGCAGGGACGTTCACCCCAAGAGGCTGAAAATGAAAAGGTTTGCTTCTCACAACACATTTCTTCACCACAGAAATCACAGGTCCTGTTAAGTGTCACCTCAAAAATCTCACATCAAGTCATATTTGAGGTTTTACCACCTCAAAGCAACAGATCTAACATCGTTAGATTTTTGAATCAGTACAAAGCGAGAGGTGTTGGCAACAGTGCACCAAAATCAAAGAAATCACCAAACAAAAAAGTATTTAATGGTGACACAAGAGCAGCCCAGTCTTTTGCACAAATGGCATCAAGCACCACCGCCATCGACACAGCTTTGAGATCAAGATCATCTTCTGAGGAGTCTGATCTTGCCGCCAGCGAAGCAAGAGGTCTCTTCAGCAACGGCAGCTCCAGGTCATCAAAGAGGGAGTATGAGACTAGATCCAGAAAGAAACCAGATGATATTGAGGTAGAACTGTTGTCTGACCGCAAAAGACGTGCTTTGCAAAGTGTGAGCGAGGCAGAAGTGGTTGTCTTCTCTGACAAGGGGCTGTTTTTGAAGAACGGCTCAGTGCAGTATGTGCACGATTCACAAGCAGCAAACATCCCAATGTTTGAACCAACGTTTGTTAATGTCGACCCTAAATCCATTCTGAATTGTTTGAAAAGACTTGGTTTGTCAGTCAATAACAGTTTGAAGGATAGTCGTGGTCTGAGTAAGATTGACAAGAAGGAGATTGTCATCGTGAAGTCTTTGAACTTAACTCCTGAGCAATACTTTGATACAAAAAGGAGATTTTTTGCGGAGAAAGCAAGAAAGACTTACTTGGGAGGAACTTTCAAGAAGACAGATGCTCAAAAAGCTTGCAGAATTGATGTCAATAAAACATCAAAGTTGTTTGAGACGTACCGGAGTTGTGGATTGCTTGAAGATGAGTTATTCTTATGTTGAGATTGAGAAGTGTATTTGGATTTTGGTACTTGGGACGGATTAGTGACGTATTTTGGCAGTTATTTTGGGTTTTATTTTGGTTTTATATTTGTTGTGATAATTTCTTGGAGAAATTTAGGAAAGTATTTTATTTTCGGACTACTTGTGACATTTTTTGGGTTTTTTTTTGACAATCACTTCACTTCATATTGTCTGTATTCTCATTTTGAGATATTTTTGTTCTGGTTTAAGATTTTGAGGGTTGTGTATTCTCAATTTTACTTATATTTAATGTTGGAGAATATGTCGAGCTGTAGTGATTTGCTCTTTTTCGTCGAAGTGAAAATTTACCCGGACCTCACGTTTTTGGTGAACTTCATTAAAATTTTGAGTTGGGACTCCACCATTAAACGCACCATATAACATTCTGTGAATTAAGTATGGGAGAATCAAAGATCGTGAAGCTGAAGCTATCGAAAGAGTTACTGAGCAAGTTCAAAGTGCCAACTGTCAGCACGAAAGCTACCAATCGTTCATCCAAACCGAAGCCTCCATCAACAACTGCTACAGTGAGCCCCGAACCAGATAAAGCAATATCAGCCAGTTCGAATGGTAAATCATCTAATCTTGCAAAGACAGTGGTTTCAGCGTCAAATACAACGACTGTGACTACATCCTCATCTTCTAGCGCCGATGACCCTAAGAAATTGGACAAGACTGGAACAGCAGTTAGAAAATGGACTAAGAAGCCACTCGTGATACAAAGCTTTACGGGGTACTCCATCACATTCAAATCTTACACTGGTGGTTCAAAGTTAGGAGAGGTGAAGCACGAACCTGCGGAAGTGGGTGTAGAGCGGGAGACAAAGTTTGCGACACCACATATAAAGATCAAGGTTAACAACAAGAATTTGGAACTTGATCAAAACACAGAACTCTCGAACCCACCATCACCTTTTCCAGATGATGCATCCTCCGTTCTGAGCACGCCTGAAGTATCGAGAGTTTCGACACCAGCACCTCAATAGAGTTTTGTACACATACTACCACCCCTTTTAATGTCCACCCTCATGACCCGCGAACACAATCTTTTTATTGTAGTAAAAATGATTAGACGCCCCTTCTCACACACTTCTTCTTTGTGATGCAGCTTTAATAGAAGCATCGCAATGGGATTAGCGGATCTCTTCAGTGCTCACAGACCTGGATATGACACACTGCCCAGTGCTAGACTAACAGATACCACTTCGGCAGAACTCTCTACAGCAATCGAGCTCAAGGATGTGGAAGACGAAGAAAAAGAGGATACTGACTTGGCTGTTCCCAGTTATAGCATCATCAATACAGATGATCCTGAAATCCAGTTGAATCATTGGAGAACTTGGTTTCTCACCACTTTTATGGTGGTACTGTTTGCAGCTACGAATCAATTCTTCACACTCAGGTACCCCAGTCTCAGAGTCAGTTACCTCATAGCTCAGGTTTTGATATATCCCATCGGAGTTCTGTTAGCAGCCGAGCTACCTGATGTGAGGTTTGAGAGCTTTCCATGGTTCAACCTCAACCCAGGTCCTTACAGTATCAAGGAGCATGGTATTTTGACCATTTGCGTTTCTCTGACTGCTTCAGCTCCATATGCTACGGAAATATTGATAGCACAGACCCAGTTCTACAAAAAGGATTTTGGAGCCACGTACCAGTTGTTGCTTGTTTGGACTACTCAATCGTTAGGATACGGCTTAGCTGGACTGACAAGAAAATTTTTGGTGAACCCTCCTTCCATAGTATGGCCGCAGACACTGATCAACATCGCTATATTCGAGACACTACACGATCAGAAGGGAGATTGGAAAGATGGTTTGCAAAAATGGAGATTCTCGAGTTACCAATTCTTCATGATTGTTATGGGGATATCATTCATCTGGTTTTGGGTACCTGGTTACTTATTCACGGGGCTATCAAACTTCAATTTCATGCTATGGCTTCCCTCATTGAGACACAACCCTATCGCCAATTTCCTCTTTGGTGTACGCAGTGGCCTTGGTGTAATTCCTATAACGTTTGACTACACGCAAATCTCCCAGGCCTTCTCAGGTTCCGTTTTTGTTACCCCATTTTGGGTGATTATGAACACATATAGTGCTGTGGCAATATTCTTCATTGTTGCTATCTCGCTTATATATCTAACAAATTTGTGGAACGCAAGATATTTTCCAGTGATTACTGCTTCAACTTTTGATAATACCCAAAATCACTACAATGTGACAAAAATTTTGAATGATGACTTTACAATCAACAAGGAGAAATACGAACAATACTCTCCTCTATTTATTCCCTTTTCATATTTGATCAGTTACTCTCTGAACTTTGCTGCTGTTATTGCAATAATTGTGCATACCTATTTATATCAGGGTAAAGAGTTGTGGACACGACTGGTCAGTCCAGAAGAGATAAAAGAAGAAGATGTTCATTCAAGGCTGTTGAGATCATATGAAGAGGTTCCAAATCTGTGGTATCTGATTTTATTTTTGATCGTCCTTGCCCTATCATTTGTCACTGTTTGTTTCTGGGAAACAGGACTTCCATGGTGGGGACTAGTTCTTGCTATATCCATTAGTGTTGTGAACTTTATCCCGCAAGGCATGCTCGAAGGTGTGACTAATCAAATAGTTGGCTTAAACGTAATAACTGAACTCATATGTGGATACATTTTACCTTATAGACCTCTAGCTAATGTGCTTTTCAAAGTTTATGGTTTTATTGTGATGAGACATGGTCTCAGTTTTGCAATGGACTTGAAACTTGGAAGATACCTGAAAATTCCACCCAGACTATTATTTTGGATTCAACTTTGGTCTACATTTGTTTCTGGCCTCACTACTGTTGGAGTTCAAAATTGGATGGTTAATAACATCGAAGAGATTTGTGATCCAAATCAACGCGATGGTTTCATTTGTCAAGGTGGCCGAACCATCTTCAATGCTTCTGTGATTTGGTCATTACCAAGACAGTTGTTCTCTCCTGGCAAAAAATATGATATTTTGCTTTCGTTTTTTTTTATTGGATTGATCACCCCCTTTATAACATATGCCTTACACAGAAAATATCCCAAGAGATGGTTTGGAAAAATAAACTCTCCCGTGTTTTTCTCAGGACCTGGAAATATTCCACCTTCAACACCTTACAACTATGGTGTCTATTTTGTCAGTGCTGTGCTTCTTCGATACATCAAGAAATCACATCCTGAGTGGTCTAGAAAGTACAGGTTGGTGTTTGGTGCTGCCATAGAGTCGGGTGTGGCACTGGCTGTTGTTGTTATCTTTCTAATATTCCAATACCATGGCTTGGCCCTCAATTGGATCGGAAATACCGTCTGGAAAGACACACTGGATTACGCAGCAGAACCGATAATGAAGTTGCAGCCAGGACAGACTTTGAGCTGAAAAGAAAGTGTATGTATTCAAATATTTGACATCTACATAAATGCAATGGCAAGTGTAGCAACTAATGAAGCGACCAACAACTTAGAGATTGGTTCGGCGTAAGGATGAATAGCACCTGACTTATCACCGGAACCAGAGGCAGCAGTACTAGAAGCAGTGTTGGTAGCAGTAGATTGAGAATCAGCAGTTGCAGTTTGATCTAAATTAGTAGCAACACTTGAGGTATCTGGTTTTGCACCTAAATCATTGGTTGAAGTCCAATTAGATGATTGTGTGATATTAACTTCATCAGTAGTTGTACCATCCCAACAGTAGTCTGAGAAACATTGTTGACATTCCTCAGATTGGGTATCATTGTTTCTTTCTTGCGAACGACGAATGATTGCACAGGAGACACATTTTTGCCAGTTAGAGTCAATGGTTTGATTGAATCTGGAAGCTACCTCAAATCCGTTCTGGATGATAGAGTCTCTCTCGTCGTTATCGTAAGACATTTTGAATGTAGAGGTGTTGGACCAGTAAGTGTACGCGGTATTGGCAATGTAGACGACCAATGGTGGGATAGTGCTTAAATCTGTCAAATTCGAAGAATCACAACCGAAAAAAGTTGGCTTGGTTGTCAAGTTGTGAGCAATAAAAGTATCTTGACCTGGAACATATGGGAAAGAGGTACCATTACCTTGAGATACAAATTGACGTTGATAAGTTTCAACCAACGAAGCACCATTAGGAAAACTATCATCGGTGTCAGCACTGTTATCGAATGCGAATATGATATCCACATTTCTTTCTGGTTGGATCAATGGAGCCAATGGGACATTTTGCAAGTCCTCTCCACCGTCGACCAAATATAGATATTTGTCAGAAGCAATGGTTTCGATACTTGCATACTCAGTCTTGTAGAACGGGTTTGGCTCATAGACAGCAATATCATCATAATCGTCACTTAGGTCTTCCAAGAACCCTTCAATCAAGTCGTACAAGAAACCAGAGGTACCTGTGGTGTTCAGTTGCAATATGAACTGGTTGAATAACGATGAAGAAGTACCAAGAACAAATCCAGCGTTGTCGAAACCACTAACACAAACGTCTTCATCAGCCGGAGCACCGTTGGAAACATTTGTGCCCAAATATTTGATATCTGTAAAGGCATAAAGGGATGGATCCCAGGAACCAAGTTCAAATGGATTGAATTCAAACACAGTGGAATTTTCATTCAAAATTGAAGTGCCTGGAGTTCTACCATTGGCAACACTGATAGGGAAAGGCATGGAAGCGTTTTGGAAGACATCATAATCTCTGATACTAGAGAAAGTCAAACCAGCAGAACCTGAGTTGTCATCTCCGAAGAACTGGTATGACAAAGCACGACCCCAGATATCAGTCAGAGTAGTGTTAAAACCAGCATCTTCCTTTTCACCAATAGCATCGGATATATCATCCCATCTTCCCAAAGTAGAAAAGATGTTCCAACCACCGCTTGTAATGATGGAAGACTCCAGATCCCAGATATCATCGCCGGAGATTATATCTTGAATGGAGGTCCAATTATTCAATGCCAAGGTACCAGTTAGCCAGTTTCCACCGGAAAGACCGGCAAGATAAGTGGAAGCTTGAAGTAGACCTCCTAAACCATGGTCAGTGGCGCCATCGGTTCTATTATCAAGAGCACTGATTTGACCACCACCACACAACATGGCTCGGTAACCACCACCAGAGAATGCCAGACCAATGTTAATAGAGGAATTCAAAGAGTCGAAGAAAGAGTCAACATCGAAGTCTTGTAAGTCTGCTCTCTCAAGGAAATCTTTCAAAGCTTCGTCAGTGATCTGGTGTCTTTTTTCCAACCATTCCTTTTCATCAGTGCTGATGTTTGTAGCCGGTCTAACAAAGTTCAAAGAGTCCCCAGCAGTCGTGGAAGATGGACAGGTGACGTTACCAGGAGCATATCCACCAGTTGGAGACCAGGCATGGACAGTTGCCAGGAGAATCAAAGCCAGGTTGAGGTTCTTGAAGATGGCCATTCTTTGTTTATGTTTTTGTTATGTTTTTCTTTGTCGTGAACAAGCTCGATCCGCTAATGGGTAGCCAAATTGTATCGACAGAGCCTGAGGAATGGAAGCCAACAAACTGTAGGAAGGAAATGGGCGTCAAATGTGAACAGTTGAGTGTATCGCAACTCAGATGGTTCTCCAAAAGGTCTGGGTGGTCCGAACGGCTATGTTATAAACTGAAATTTGTGGATTTTTTTTTCCTGCTAGAGCATAAGTAGGCTTATGATAAAAAGCTTGGAACTAGGCTGTAATTCCTGATGAACAGTGATGCATAATATAATCACAGTAGTAAACCAATACAACATGAGCATCCGACAAATGTGCAGGTGCCAGAGACGAGAAACCGGAGACTGATATCCCCTAGTCCCGTAGCTTCAGGAGTAGATTCATGTTACATGAAGCATTGGTTGAGGTGAGTTAAGGTCTTTATTGGATCTTCAGGATAGTAGTGCCCGCGGGGCCACGGGTGTTCTTTGACACATCTTTACCCGCCTTATCCCAGTTTCAAAGCCACCTGCTGAAACGTCGGGAAAAAGACCGTTCAATGTTAAGCTCAGGAACCTACTGTGGTTGTCGAGAATTATGAAGTCACCGATTCAGTTCACTAGCCCGGGCCTCGAGATTCAAATCATACTTTATCACCACTATTAGGTTTACTTACGATTCTCCACCGCCAGATCTATAAGCTTACCCGGTTGTGGGATCACACTTGGCAGAATACTTTGGCGCACGGAATTTTCGCGAACAAAGTGTCCGTGTTCAGGCCGAGATTTTTGATGACCTGATCACCATGAAGCTGCTAATCAATTACTCGTATCACATATTCTCTTGCCTCTGGACAACTGAAAACACTATAGGTCAATATGTGGTCGTTGAAAATCTACCCTTCAGCAAACTGTACTATCAATTTTTGTCTTTCCAATTTATACGAATGGATTCAATGCTAGAAGTGATAACAGAACACCCGAACATCTCTTTTTTAGAAAATTCTAGCAAAACGGATTTTATAAATTTCGTCCACTTAAAAAGAGATGACTATCACGTTTTAAAATCACCTTTATCAGATCACTTAAACATCAACGAACTATGTTGTCTGCTGCTCGTCCACAATTAAGAAGAAAGGCTTTGTCTCTTGTTAGAAATGTCTCACATAAGGAACTTAAATTTGGTGTTGAGGGTAGAGCCGCTTTGTTAAAAGGTGTTGAGACCTTAGCTGATGCTGTTTCTGTCACCTTGGGTCCAAAAGGTCGTAATGTGCTAATCGAGCAAGATTTCGGCTCTCCAAAGATTACCAAGGATGGTGTTACCGTCGCTAGATCAATTGTTTTGAAAGACAAGTTTGAGAACTTGGGTGCCAAACTATTGCAAGAAGTTGCCTCAAAAACCAACGAAAGTGCGGGTGATGGTACCACATCTGCCACTGTTTTAGGAAGGGCGATCTTTACTGAATCGGTCAAGAATGTTGCTGCAGGTTGTAACCCAATGGATTTGAGAAGAGGTTCCCAAGCTGCGGTTGAAGCAGTCGTTGACTTCTTACAGAAAAACAAAAAAGAGATCACCACTTCCGAAGAAATTGCCCAAGTTGCCACCATATCCGCCAATGGTGATGCCCATATTGGTAAATTGCTAGCTAATGCTATGGAGAAAGTTGGTAAAGAAGGTGTTATTACTGTCAAAGAAGGTAAAACGTTGGAAGATGAACTTGAAGTCACTGAAGGTATGAGATTTGATAGAGGTTATATTTCCCCATACTTTGTCACCAACACTAAGAATGGTAAGACTGAACTAGAACACCCATGGATTTTCTTGAGCGAGAAAAAAATTTCTCAAATCAACGATATTTTGCCAGCTTTTGAAATTGCTGTCAAATCAAGAAGACCACTTTTGATCATTGCTGAAGATATTGATGGTGAAGCACTAGCAGCTTGTATTTTGAACAAGATTAGAGGTCAAATCTCAGTAGCTGCTGTCAAAGCCCCAGGTTTCGGTGACAACAAAAAGAACACACTAGGAGACATTGCTATTCTAACAGGTGGTACTGTTTTCAATGAGGAGTTAGACTTGAAGCCAGAAAATGCCACTCCAGAATTGCTTGGGTCTGCAGCTTCTATCACTATCACCAAGGAAGACACTGTTATTTTGAATGGTGAAGGTGCTAAATCTAATATTTTGGAAAGAATCGAACAAATCAAGACATCAGTCAATGATGAAGAAACTTCTTCTTACGAGAAAGAGAAATTAAAAGAGAGACTTGCTAAACTATCAGGTGGTGTTGCCGTGATCAAAGTTGGTGGTGCATCCGAAGTTGAAGTTGGTGAGAAGAAGGATCGTTACGACGATGCATTGAACGCCACTAGAGCTGCTGTGGAAGAAGGTATCTTACCAGGAGGTGGTACCGCCCTTTTGAAAGCATCAAGAATCTTGAATGATGTTAAAGTCGATAACTTTGATCAAAAATTGGGTGTTGATATCATCAGAAAAGCCATTTCAAAACCAGCCAGAAAAATCATCGAGAATGCCGGAGAAGAGGGTTCTGTTGTTGTTGGTAAAATCATTGATGAGTTTGGTGAAGATTTCAACAAAGGTTACGATTCTTCCAAGGGAGAGTTCACCGATATGATCTCTGCCGGTATCATTGATCCACTGAAAGTTGTCCGTTCTGGTCTAGTTGATGCTTCAGGTGTTGCTTCATTGTTGGCCACGACTGAATGTGCCATCGTTGATGTTCCAGAGCCAGCCACTGCTGCTCCACAAATTCCAGGTGGTATGGGTGGTATGGGCGGTGGTATGTTTTAAACAATTTTAACTGGCTGAAGAGAGAAGATGACTTGTACATAATAACTGTAACTACTTGTAATGGAGGCGAAACTTTTTTGTTGTAGCACATCCCTCTCGTAATTCGCGGCTGGTTCGTTGCCATAGGGATATCTTTTGTTTACTTTTGAATTTTTGTCGTGTTTTCGCGAATTTTGGTTGGTGAATTTTATGAAAATCAAAATCCAGAAAAAATCGTAAAATCAAAACAAACGTTTACTCTTTTACAAAAGATAAACAGTCAGTTGATTAAAAACCCAGAAAATGTCAGGAAAAGTTCACGGTGGTAAAGGTAAATCAGGAGCCAAAGATGGTGGTATCAGATCTCAATCACACTCAGCCAGAGCAGGTTTGCAGTTCCCAGTTGGTAGAGTTAAAAGATTTTTGAAAAGAAACGCCCAAAATAAGATCAGAGTTGGAGCTAAAGGTACGTCGCATACTTCACGAATTTGAATTGTCACGCGATAGAGAAGTTCTACTAACAATTTATACATAGCTGCAATCTATTTGACTGCCGTCTTGGAATATTTGACCGCTGAGGTTTTAGAATTGGCTGGTAACGCCGCCAAAGATTTGAAACTGAAGAGAATTACTCCAAGACATCTACAGTTGGCTATTAGAGGTGATGAAGAATTGGATACTCTGATTAAAGCAACAATTGCTTACGGTGGTGTTTTGCCTCATATCAACAAAGTGCGTAATATTTCTCCTCCAGTTTTAAAGCACAATACTAACAGCTTACCCCTTTAGGCCTTGATGTTGAAAGTTGAGAAAAAAAAATCCAAATAAATCAGCGCAAGCGTGATAAACATTTTATGATAGGCTTTTATTGGTGTTTTTTTAACCTCAGGTTGGTTGGTCCTTCTATATGCTTCGTTTCTTATCAGTGAGTGATTTGTAAATTACATATTTGTTATGGTATGATGGTTGCTTTAAGTTTTTTATATCTTGTGAAGTGTGAGTCAAATGATTCACCTTTGTGTTCTATTATGTATATTATTTTTGAATACAATTCAACGTATCATCTCAGCTGTATTATGTCTATTTATTTACAACAATCTATTTGTTATTTTTGAGATCAGTAAACTTCACCTTTTCTAGTTTCTCTACCCTGTTACTTAGATCGCCAATATCCTTTGCGATCTCTATGTGGTTGCCACTGCGGTCTAGTTTCAGAATAGCGGGATGATAATCTTTCGGTGGCATGTAATCATCCATTCTCACATTGTAATCGGCCAGCTTCTTTTTCAAGTATTCAATCTCATATTGAAGGGTTTTAATATCATCGTCTACTGATTCCCTCCTCTCTATTGTTTTCTGCCTCTGTCTCCAGGACTCATAGAATATAAGCCCACCAGCAACGCTGAATATGAAAGACTCTGACAAAAACGTAGCACCGTTCTCGATGGCTCTTTTATCATTCAACGGACGTACAGTTGCAGCTTTTTCACCCAAAATATTCATCCTTAGACTGACATCCGTTTTGTGTATCTTTTGAGCTATGCTAATGCAGATTTTTCGGAAGCTTTCGTGCTCCTTGGCTTGAGTTTTCAGTGCATTCTTTTATATACATTTGTTAGTGTCTGGTGATTTGACGTGTTTCATCAGCACGCTGAGAAGTCGACTCACAGCTATAGGTTTAGAAATAGTTCTTAGTAATAAAGAACCAAGCTTCAACCCAATACCACTCATTTCTCAGTGAAGGGATAATCACAATCGTCAGGCACACAATGATGGAGGCGGCGGCGGAACTTTGACGACTTTTGGCAACTTCAATTCGCGACATGATCGGTTTGTTGCACCGCTTCGGGTCTTCCTCCATTTCTTTCCTTCCGCACCACTTCAAATCCTATAGTGTTAACTATTGGCTTATGTACTTTGTCGCTTTTTACATATTGTACTTGTTAGTTACTGAAACTAGTTTTTACCAGCTCTAGTACCAGTTCTTTGTGTTGTCTTCATTTAGCCATTTTGCGTTTTTAGCCGTTACATCATCCTCTACGTTCTGTGCTGAACACACGCGAAAGCTTTTGTAATTTTTGTGACAGCGCAACAACTCGATCCCCATACACCAAAGTTTCAGAACTTCCTCTAGCCAATCCCTTACAATGGTTTCACATACTGCACAATTTGTGCTCTATTTTGCTGTATGTTTCGAGCAATCATAAAGCTCAAAGGTCTCAGACTGCAAGATAATGGAAATTATAACCCTTCAAACATTTTACTGACATACCGCACAGATAAGTAACGTTCTTGCAATGGGAACCATCATCCCAATGCTTGATGAGTCTCCTACATTCTTTGCAGCAGGTGTTCGTCTGAGTGAGGGCTTTAGCATCATAATTTTGGCAAATTGGTTAGTATCGGTTGCCATAGTTCTTGGAAAAGGGCTACAGAAGCTGCTATTCGGAGAGTTAAGACTGATTGAGATAGAGAGAATCTACGAGAGATCACGCTTTGCAGTGATAAATAGCTTGATAGAATTGACAATGTTCAGCAATGACTTTTTGCTGATTCCTGGAATACTCACTTTATTCTCCTTGTTCATGAAAGTTTTTCATTGGATATTGAAGGATAGGTTCGAGTTCATCTTCCAGAACGCAACAACCCCACGACAAGTGCTGGCCACAAGAAACTCTCTAACCTTACTCTTACTGCTCTATGTTGATTTCAACTTGGTTTACTCTTGTGTTGAATATTCTTTTGGCAGAAATCCTGATGTTTATTTTGCTTTTGGGTTTGAGTTCGCCATAATGTTCCTAGATTTATTGCTACAAGGAGCCAAAGTTCTACTAAACAGTGGAGAGCTGTATCATTTGCAATCACATCCTGACCAAGATTCTTGGGAGGATAAGGAGTTTTACATAAAGCTGCTCGACATGGTGCACACCGCGATGATATTAACGATACACTTGTTCCTTCTCTTCACACTCATTGGTCCATACAGATTCCCTGTCTATTTGTTCAAAGATATTCTTTTCAACTCCGTCAGTCTTGCCAAACAATTCAGCTCGTTTAGAAGATACCAAAAAGCAGCTAAAGAGCTAGATAGCAACTTGGCTGATGCTACCCAAGAAGACTTGGATGAAGACCACAATTTGTGTATCATTTGCCGTGATGATATGACCACAGTTGGTTTGATACCTGGGGATAGACTGTTTCCAAAAAAACTCCATTGTGGTCACATTATACATATGGGGTGTCTGAAGGCTTGGTTTGCTAGATCTCAAGTATGCCCAATGTGCAGAGCTCCAGTGTTCCCTCCGAATGTTCGACGGGCTGCTTTCGACCTCAATCGTAATCAACATCAAGCGGGGCCGGTGGCAGCAGAAGAAGCACCAGAGCCCCCACGAGAAGTACATCAACACCCAGAAATCCATATTCCGGCTGAGATAAACCCACAAAACCTACATGAAATTAACGAAGATATTATTCAACGACTTCCAGATAATGAGAACTTCACTGGCCTGCGAGATACAATACCACCCCCACCTCCTCATTTGGGTACCTTCACAGGTCATCATATACGTGAGAATGCTACACTCAGAAGGCACACCGAGATATCCAGCTCGATAGGAAGAAGAAGAACCACACAATCTAGATTGCCTGATTCAAGTTCACTGCTTTTGAGCCCGTACTCAATTATCCCACCTGATTGGACCCTATTGAAGCTATCTAATGGTACTCTGAACGGCAATGTATTTGATCTACACCTGAATGAAAGCACTACAGGAAAAGTTGAAAGAACCTCACAAGAACCGGCAGTAACTCCTATACAACGTCCCTCGACAGTATGACCATATTTATGAGATATACATTACGCCCCTATTGAAATATCAACATAATATTCGTTCAATCGTAGTCATCATTTTCATATTGGAAATTTGAGGCCCCATAATCATCATTTTCAACATCACTATCAGGATTTCTTGGTCTGCTCAAATCAAGCGAAGAGTTATCCGTTCTCAAGTCTTCATCATCACCAGAATCATTTATAGTATGTTCGGTAATATCATTCTTTTGCACCTCCTCCAGCTGTCTTCTGGCCAGTGTAATTTGAATCATAAGCAACTTTTCCGGATACTCTGCGTTTCTCTTTTTTGCTTCTGCATAAAATGTTTCCGCTGCGGAAAGCAGCTTCTCAACCTTTTCTTTATCCACGCCGTTTCCACCCTTGATCAATGACATAGCTTCAACTTGGAATGATAAACCCTGTAAGACGTAAAACAAGCCTTGATTGATGTAAGGCTTTTTGGTTAATAGTGCTTCCATTTTCTGATTTAGCGTGGAAAATTTTTGTTTTGTCAATAGAATCCAAACAAGTGTCAAAACATGTAATGGAACAGAGTCACTCGTACCCTGTCTGTATGGAATTGGGACTTGGGATGCAATGTATAAGTTAGGGTCACTAAGGAACAGATTATAAGTATTATCCATCCATTGTAGAAACTGCTCATCTTCGAATAGCTTGAGGATTTCTCTGTTCTGTATGGAGTTTGTTCGCAATTGGTATACTGTGATTTCTTCGTCTGGGAAACTGGATTTAGCCCTCTTTTCGGCCAGTCTCGTTAAAATCTCCAATCCTAGATGCCAAATACATCTCAAATCGACTCTGCGGATTCTGATCAACATCGCAAAACACCGATAAGCAGTCTCCCAGTTTCTCCTGAGAACGTTTAATTGCAATAGATTAATCACGATTTTGACATGTTGGATAGTAAAAGAGTTGACTTCTGCAAAATTTGGGAGATAGATACCGGCTTCGACCTTCTCAGCAATACTATGAGGAATGATTTCAAACCCACCGATTCTGAGCTGATAGCGAAACACATCATTAAGCCTTGTCAAATTTTTTGCCCGATGATCAATCTGAACATCGTCATGTGTTTCTTTGTACGTATCAGTCCCTTCTCCTTCAGATTGTGATTCTTGGTCAGACCCCACCGTGTCGTAGAGACGGGATAGGCTGTTCAGCGCTGGCTCTTGATGCCAATGCTCGTATGTATCCTGGGTAAATTTTTTACTTCGCTTGAGTGTCTGCGGTGTGTGTGAGCAGTTGATCACAGAAATGAGATGGTCCGTTTCAATACCCTTTCTCCTCTGTTTGTTGTTGTTATCGTGATATTCATGTCGAAGCTTTTCCGCCTTCTTCCTGAGAAACTTCCTGAGCCTCCGCTGCCTTGTGTGAACAGTCCTCGGAATCGCAGTATCCGTATCGAACATTTAAACTGTGGCAGGCAATATTTCAGACTTCCACTCGAGGCCTGTGATGTTTCTCTCTGCTTTAGAAAGATTTGCGAAAATTCTCGAAAACGTTCTGTGCACGTAATATCGATTATGCGATACTGTTTTAACTCAACGTATAACTTCTAACAATGAAATAAGTTAACTGGAGTGGGACCTCTTAGTACAACGTAATAGGTGAAATGGTAAGAATTACATTCATTTTAAAAATGTCGTTTCAACACACCTCCAGGAGATGAGATCAGGCCAGTTATAGTTAGTCCTTGGTGTCTTTAAATGACATTTAAACGTTGTTGAATCAAGACTCTTCCTTAACAACTCTGATACACTTCTTCTTTTCTACCCAGTTACGAATGAAAAGTATTCGATGTCAATGTGAGGGGGAGTTGTGTTAAAGCCTGCAAAAATGTTCAATGCAGATTTGTTGTCGCCCGCCAGTCCAATAAACCCAGTTTCGTTACCAAGCTTCTCTAAGGTCAACCCTGGATTTTCACCAGAACAAGCTGCTTCTATCATTCCATTAAATGCACCTTCAGGTGTTGACAAAGCAGCCAATGATTTCCTGCTTGATAACCCAGATACTATATTGTTCTTAACCATCGCAAACTCTCTCGCCTTCTTCATTGGCAAAACTGGCATCTGACATTGCAACAATTTTAGTTTTCTCCTGATCAGGATAGCCACGACACTTGCTCTTTGCAACCACATGACAATTGCTCTGAAATTTTTCATCTCAAGTTCAACATCAACTTCGTTTCTGTAGTTGATACCAACACTTCGGTCTAAATTAGAGCACTTCGAAGCTCTTAAATGACGTGGCCTTGGTGCTAGCGGATATATTGATAAGTAGACTCACTACATATGACACACCTGGTCTTGAGAAATTTGTAATGCATAACATCGTACCAATAATGCCTCTCAAAAGTCTTTGATCTTTTTTTTGAGAACGTCTCTGTGGATTCATCTGAATAAATCGGCATCTTTTCAAGTGATGTTGTGCATCTCTTCTCAGATGGTGTAAAACTGAAAATTTTCAGCATCTTGTATTCACTTTAGAACCAATCAAAAGATGATCAACATATATAATGATCATTTCTTTCTCTTACTCTAGTGTAGCAAGATAAAACTTTGTCATTCTCGAGTAGTGGAGTGACAATAGAAACCACGAACGTTTGCAAATTGAAGAGCAGCATCCCGAACATGGTTACTTAGTCATTTTGGCGTTAACTCTTCGATGTCTATGGAAAACAGAACGTTCAGATTCCAATCCTTATACAGTATATAATTTGTTGAGCTTGGCAATCTATAGGAGTCCATAGTGACCAGGGGTCACAGCGCCAGAATATGGCTAGTTGTTGCATTGACGATCAGATTTGGCAAAATAGTTCAAAATACTCATGATTGTTGAGCATAGAGCGTCTTCAGACACTTGGGAACCTCCAAAATAAATAAGACGGAACAATAGGTCTGATCCTGTAAAACCGCCTGTTGTCAATTGCAGCTCGTTTTTCTATAATAAAACAGGTTGATTGGTAAAGGCAACATCTCTTCTGGAAAATTCCGGTTGATATAATGTTATATATTAACCCTCCAGACCTGGCAAGATAATTGGCCTCATCAAAATGAATGATGGAGATGGGTTCGCATCAATCGAATCAGTGTTTTACACCGTATTTCACCCTACAGAAGGAACTAAGATCTCACAACAAGTCCCATTGGGATCGATCGTGGCACCTCTAAAACCAATTGATGATGCTGTGATTGACCCTTTGTTTGATTTCGATTTGGTGAAGAATTACATTATACCCAAACCGGCTCTTTGTGACAGACTGATAACTCTGAAAGTTGGCCAGTATCGGCTTGTTGGCTATCCCGTCTCACTATCAGCTCCCCATTATGCAAGAAATAGCTTTAGTTTCAATTTTTGCTTTGTGTTCCGTTATGATAGCGACACAGTTCCATATGAGTCCAGCATCAAAAGGCTGGGTAAGATGTTCAAGAATCTCGAAGAACAGTATCAGATATTGTCCCGAAAAGAACATGACAGTACTCTATATTTCACACCAGACGCTGTGTCCAGTTTAAATATTACTGAAGCCATGCAACAAAGAACTGACAGTGAGCAGGTACTCAAAGAGTTCAACGATGTCTACAATAGCTCCACACCAATTGGTATCTCGTTGAAGAAGAGAAATCTGATAAAGCTGTCATCTATTGAGAGTTTGATACAACAAATATATCAAGATTTAAACAATTACTCAGAGTGTCTGATACCCATTGACAATGGAAATTCTGTGGACATCAAACTTCTCCCCATTTTACCACCACCGCCAAGAATAAATCCTGAGGATGTTCCTATATCAACGGTTAATCTACACAAGCTAGTGGATGTGAACTGGGATCCCACAATGCTCAAAATTTTGCCATACATAGATGGAATTAATTCAGTGAAAAAAATTAGCGCATTAGTGGATGGCGACTATTCTGTTGTCAAGTCAGCTATACAGCACCTTATGTACTACAAGTGTATCATTATGACTGACATATTCCAGTTTTCCAACATATATGCACCGACTTCCAACATCGATTCGTTCTTGAAAGACAATCACATGGCCGCAGAATGTCAAGGATACGTCACAGCTCCAAATATATTTAAAAAAATGAGTTTTGAGAGCTCATCGAACGAGAAAAAGACAGCTTTTTCTAGATCAACAGAATCATTAAATTCAAAGGAGCCACAATCTGCCATCTCACTACTGGGGTCTAGAAGGACGTCGATAGACTCAGTGATACTTCCTTCAAGGGCAAAACTATTCTTCCTTTACCGCTCACTACATCAAGGTCAAACAGTTAAACAGTGGTACAAGGAACATCTATCTGATTTGACTTACATTGACGTAAGAAAGTTCCTGGTATTTGGGGTTTTACGAGGGTTGATATATAGGGTTCAAGCTTTTCCCATGATTGATTCGATTCTTCAGGACAGTGGTCCACTGCCAGAGATTCTCTCCCAGTTCACACTGCACGAAAACAAACAAAGCTCACTGGGAGAAATTATCTCATCCAGACAAAAGAGACCACCGGTGTCTATGAGTGATGCTCAAAGAAAACAAGCTCAGGAGATTGTCAAGCATTTAAGAAACGTCGATTCATTTGATGCCATTTGCACCGATTTAAACCTTGACCGGAAATCAGTCGACTCTTTGTTGCGTAAATTCGGCCACCATAACGTTGTCAATAGTTGAAAAACTGTGTGTTGTGTATAGCTAGCTCATAGCTAATTTTTATTTTTTTCGTCAACAATAGTGTGGCCTTTACCAAATTGTATCCGTGACAACAACAACTACAAAAAAGTTTGCGAAAAAAAGTAAACAAAGAAATAAACAAGAACACACACAGAACGTTACGAGAAAAGGTGTTTCGAAGCCCTCGAAACGTACTGGTTCTGAACGAAAATATGAGTTCAGAGAACGAGAACATCCAGGTCTTCGTACGGTGCAGAGCCCGAAACGCAAAGGAGACAAGCACCAAAAGCGCTGTTGTTGTCAATGTTCAAAGCGAAGAAGGCCAAGACGTCTTGTTAAACCCGTCTGATGAGACTGGTGTGAGTGCTCAACTGAACTCCAAGGTCTATACGTTTGACAAGGTGTTTGGTCCAATGGCTGACCAAGCTCTTCTTTTCCAGAAAGTGGCTAGTCCGTTGTTTGATGAATTCTTGAAAGGTTACAATTGTACGTTGCTAGTCTATGGTATGACATCTACTGGTAAGACCTACACGATGACCGGGGAATGTGAACGGAGTGGGGAGGGACCATTGGATGAGAGAGCTGGTATTGTCCCGCGTCTTCTCATAAAGTTATTTGACGTGTTAGACGATTCAGGTGAATCCAAGGACGATTACGTTCTCAAGTGTTCTTTCATCGAGCTGTACAACGAAGAACTAAGAGACTTATTAAGCCAAGATCCAAACAAAAAGTTAAGGATTTTTGACCAGAAGCCAAATACAATGCAAGGTCTTTCACTTCCACCACAGCAGAATAAGTCAAGCTCCATTTACATCCAGAATCTTGATGAAGTGGTTATCAAAGATGCCACTCATGGATTGAAGGCTTTGCAAAAAGGTTTGAAGATACGACAAGTCGCTTCTACAAAGATGAACGATGTTTCGAGCAGATCACACACGATCTTCACCCTAAATTTATTTAGAAAGAATCCTGAAACTGGTGAACTATTTCGTATTTCGAAGATGAACCTGGTTGATCTTGCAGGATCTGAAAACATCAGCAGGTCTGGTGCTTTGAATCAAAGAGCCAAAGAGGCTGGATCAATCAATCAGAGCTTGCTCACACTTGGAAGGGTCATTAATCTGCTAGTGGAGAAAAATTACCAACATATACCATACAGGGAATCAAAGCTAACGAGGTTACTTCAAGATTCCCTAGGTGGGAGAACAAAGACATGCTTGATTGCAACTATATCACCCGCAAAGATAAACTACGATGAGACTCTGAGTACTTTAGAATACGCTAACAAAGCTAAAAGTATAGAGAACAAACCCCAATTGGGATCCACGATCTCGAAGAATATATTGGTAAAAGAGTTGAGCATTGAGCTATCGAAGCTGAAGGCTGATTTGGCTGCTACAAAAGCCAGAGATGGCGTTTACCTTGACAATGACAATTATGAGGAGTTTATGAATGATATCACAGAGTACAAGACTGAAATTGAGGAGAATCACCGATTATTGAGATCGCTGAAGAGCAAGAACGAGGAGTTGAAATCACAGATAGTAGCAGTTGATGCTCAAAATAACGAGTACTTGACAATCATTAATACTCTAAACGCTACAGTTGATACGCTTCACAATAAGATAGATAAGCAAAAGCAAAATGAGCAGAATTTGATGCTATCTTCCTCGAAATTCAAAGAAATTATTGCCATGATCAACTCTAATTTACAATCAGTCAAGTCATTTGAGATCACAACAAAAACTATTTTGTCCAGAGTGACAGATACAATCTTAACTCAGATATCGAATGAGATATCAGATGCTCTCGAAAAATGCAGCAACCAGGGTTCCATAAAAACTGATGTGAGCCTAATAAAGAAAGAGCTTGACCTTATGATCTTATCACTACAAAAATCGACGTACAATGCTTGCAAGAACGTCAGTGAGTCGATTCTATCAAAGTTTCCAACATTATTTGAACAATTCGAGACAGATATTAGGCAATTACAAGGTACCATCAATCAGTTGGAATCTAGTCTAAACACCCAATTATCCAAGCTATCGAAAGAAAACAATGATCTTAAGTCAATGTTGAATGATTCACTATTTAATAATCACTCTCATATTATGGAAAATGTCGCCAATGTCATGCAACAACAGTTTGCTTCAGAGGCAAAGTCTATCAGTGATTCTTTCATTAAGCTCATCCAACAATCCAGTGAACGCCAAAAGCAATTCATGGCAGCTACGCTTACAGACACGGTATCAGATATTATTGTTGTCGAGAGAGAGCAATTGAAGGCAACTCAGAAAAAATGGGATAGCTCTACAAGAGAAATATTGAATAGTTGTGACGCTCAAACGGTACACTTTAGAAAACAGCACCATGCTGAAATCTCCCAAATCTTGTCCAATGTGAAAGAGACAGATGCGTTCACTAAAGCTTCTAAGGGTGTGATTGATGAGGAGCTGAAGAAGATCAATCAGTTGACCTCATCCTTCCAAGAAAACAACAAAATTTTGAATCATGTTTCACAGATTGAATCGAAATACGAAGAAAATGAAGCCATGATAACCGATCTTCGTTCAACAATTGGCAGCTTCCAGTCAAAATTAAAAGAAGTCGATGAGAATTTGGAGTCTATTCAAAATGAAAAAGGCTCTGATTTTGAAACACAAAATGTTAACCAAATTATTGAGAAGCTTGAAGTGGAACAATCTGACATCAAAAAATCACTACTACCCACTGGAAAAACTCCAAAGAGAGAAGTTTTGAAGTTGCCAAACAGACAGATCCAAAAAACTGTCTCGACATCACCTCCAAAATTTCAATTATTGGGTCAAAGATTCAATGAGTCTTCCATCGAGAACAAAGAGAATAACAACCAGTCTGCCTCTGGTATAAAGAGGAAAGCTACAGAACAACCACCTATTACAGGAATACGAAAGATCACCAGACTTTCCAATGATAGAACAAGAAGTATTTCCAACATTCCCCGACTGCCGAAAAGATAGATGTTTTTTTAATAACAAGAACTGGAAAATAAATTAATGCTTAATGACTATTTTGCAAGTTTTACGTGTAGTTTATTCCGCAGACGTCAATGCGTCCTAGCGTATAATAAATTGTTAAATATTGAATAATGATAAAATATTTGAGAAATCATTCATCTCAAGTCAGATGCACCACTTATGGATCTTCTGAACTGCTCCAATGAGTTGCTCGATCTGGTTGATGAACTTGAAGATCTTCTTCTCTGCTTTCTTGCTTGTGTAGGATCCACATAGAGTTTTCCATGTTTTCTGGCGATTAATCCAAGAATATCTGTGACTGATATAACACCAATCAACTTTCCTGCTCTGCCATCATGTTCCGGAACCAATGGGTTCGATTCTGTAGTGCCAGAGGAAGCAGATGCTGGTGCTGAAGCGGACCCAGACGAGTTGTATGGACGAACCACCCAAAGTCTATGCGATTTTGTTGCAACTAGTTTTGCCACTGTTCTTGCCAGTGATGAAGTTGGATTGACGTGGAAAATTGGAAACGAATCTTTACCATCTTCAAGACCTCTATGGTTTAAGATAACAGAAACAAAGTGTAGACAGCTTTTGTTTAGCAAAGCCGACTGAGATGATTTGGTCACATGTTTGACATCTGTAACCGAGATGTTGCCCAAAAGGTTCAGGTGATGATCAACGACGGCAATGGAGGAAATTCTATCGACGTTCATTCTAGTCAAAGCATTGATCAATGGTTCATCACCAAACACAGATATAACATTAGTATTACCAATGTTCAAACTTTCTAACGTGGAAGAAAATAGGGGTTCAAGCGATTGAAATCTTCTTGCATTATCCCAAAAGTATTTGATCAACCTTCTTTGAGACAAGATACCAGTGATCTTCGTTGAAGTTTCGTTGATAATGGCTATTCTGTGGACACCAGTTCCCAAGATTTCAACTGCAGTTGATAGAGTTTCAGTTTCTGGCAACTTGTAAAATGGGTTTTTTGGAGCAAGCTGTGAAACGAACTTCACTGGTACTTGCTCACCTTTCTTGGCTTTAGCTATGAGATTCTTCACTTCGTCCAAGTTCTTGTAGTAAGGATTCTGAAGGAATTGCTGTTCACTGATTTGAAGCTTCCCGAGCACCATCAAAAGATAAGAATTTAGATCTGTGTAATCAAACGTCAGACAATTCATATCATCATCATAATCCTCAACTGGGAGAGATGTCAAGTTGTGCGTGGTTAAAACATTGAATGCTTCTTCAACAGATAGACTAGATTTGATGAAGATCAATTTGGCAGACTCTACTAGCTCACTCAACTTAACGTCTTGCCAATCTCTTTGAAGAGACTCTTTAGTGTGACTTGTTGTCGTGTTAAATGAAGAACTGGAAGACTGAGAATGATTTCTAGTCAGATTTGTTGGGTTCTGGTGGATATCCAACGGGTCCATACCTTCAAGTGGAGGAGGGGTAGAAAGCATTTCTACAATAGATGTTTGCCTTGGGGCCGGTTTCCCGTGAGGGTTTAACTGTGGACTCTGAGGAGTTCGGAAAGGCGATCCTGGAAACTTGGAAGGCGTGGCTACCATTGATGTTTTCTGAAGATAAATATTCCTAGAGTTGTGATGTGTGTGCTAGCTATTGTCTCTGAACGTGGGGCGAAAGGTAGATAATCTGAGTTGGGATAATTAAGGGGGCCCCAATCTGAACGATACTGAAACAATGGTTCTTTGATAAATCTTCGGGAACAATTGGGTATTGAGAAAGTTTTTGAATATTTGTAGAAAACTATTCAGATTATGCGACCGTCAAAATCGGTTGGTATTCGAGTGATTGCTACCAATTTTTGTGGTTCCTATTTGTGTTTTTATTTGAAAATTTTTAGAGAAAATGGGTTTTAAGCACACCTGAACACCAGGCACACATATAAAATATGGATAAAACGTTACGTCAGCAATACACGTGACTTTCTAAAAGGGAATGTGGGAGCACCAAGATGAGACTTTATGTTGATATATTACACTTGGGTCCAGAATTTGTGCGCTTGGACAGTGGCCACATCAACCGATTGGGGGCACACTTTTCCATCAGAGGTTATATCTAAGTACCACAACTTTTCCAGTTTCAAGTCCTTCACTAGATATTTGAACACCTTAGCATAATTCAAACCAACTTGTGAAATGGCATGAGAGTCATCTGATAAACAAAACCTTCCGTCACAGTGTTCAATAACAGCTTCAGCAATATCCAGTTTAGGGTATGGAGAGGACCAGCCTTTTCTTATAGCAGCACTGTTCAGTTCGATCAATCCGCCATATGATCTAACAAATTTAAGATTTCTGACTATTAGCTGCCAGATATCTGGCCAATCTTTTTGTATGTTGATGTCTTGGTGATGCTTCCCTGTAGTTGAATCAAGATCGTCATCAGAGGCCATAAGTCTGATCAGGTCGAAATGTCCAACAACTTCAGGCTTAACTGTAGTCATAACCTCGTATTGTAGCTCAAAGTACTCTCGATATAGCTCACGCAACCCACCACAAACGTCTCTGGCTTGAGCCCAAAGTTCTCTGTTGAAGTCAATAGGAATATCCTTGATATAGTGAACTGACCCGACAACCATATCGATATCATATATCTCTCTTAATTCGTTCGTATATCGGATGTGCTCTGTGTTCAAACCTTCCACTTCTAACCCTACTAAAAACCTGGTACTGCAATCTTCATCTCTCTTCTGCGACTGAATCCTCTTAGCGTGACGATAGTATTTATCAAAAGTAGTCTTCAATTGATTCACACTCAAGTTCTTCTCAACCTCTTCCTCATATAAATATTTGGTATCAAGACGAGGCATATGTTCTGTGAGACAAAAAACATCAAATTTTAGGTCAATGGCTCTTTGGACAATCGTCTCCAACGTATCAGTGGCATGAGACACATAATCTCCACTATGACTATGATGTGAGTGCATTTGGAGCCAACCCAGAATATAACAATGCGTATATGCTTCAAATTGTAATAGGCTATATTACAAAAAACGACCGGTATTTTTTTTTTCTTATCTTGTACCGAACTGCTGGAAGTGCATCTGTATCATTATTAATAAATAGAAATGAATTATCAAATATATAATAAATAGGTAATAAATATCTTCAAAATAACAACTAAATCCTTTCCTTTCATATGCTGTTGATGTAATCAACGCTTGTCTTCACGTCATAAGTAGGAGAGAACCTTTTGACGGCTTTCTTAAACTTTAGGCGATCTTTGGGCCTCGAAAGACCATGCAAAATTGTGATCAGGTATATAAGTTTTTGTGAGATAGCATGATACGGAATTGGAATACCACGGGATTCAAGTTGTTTTACAACTTTATAACCATCCCAACAATCTTCCCGACTTTTCAGAAATCCGTGTTCAATCACTTTTGTCAGTAAATGTTCTGAGAAGATCTTATCGAGGTCATTTAAGGCGCCCAATTTGGTGTAATTTGGCGAGAGCATCATATCAGCAATCTGAATCATGAATCTAGCGCTCTTATCAAAGGAGTAACGGGACAGAATATAGGTGAATATTAGTTCCCACGTCTCCGGTTTCAGGACCTTGCAATTCTGTTGACACTGAAAGACAAGAGACAATAAATCGAATTCGTCTTGGTCTCTATCAAATGTATTCCATCCAGATATCTCTGAGTTTTGTTCAACAAGTGATTTCACCAGTATGTGAATGGTAGTGGGCTCAACGGTGCTTTTAGGATCCTGAGTCAGGAATCGAAGTCTAGTGTAAGCTTCTTCAAACCTTCGTAATTTCAAATCACTTCTTATCAATTGATTGGCAAGTTTATCATTCATAAGATTCTCGCAATGAATAAGTGTTTCCAGTTTATCAACAATATAGGTTTGATCGTACCCAACATTTCGCTTCAAAATCGCTTTTGTCACTTCGATTGAGAATCTCAACACGATAAGTCTCTTTTTCTCAATGCTTGATGATTTCAACACAAGTGATTTTGCAAATTCTAGCGATTCCTCGAAGTTCTCAGATGTTTTTATCATGGCAGTCATTGTTTCAAGAAGCAAATGAGGCAAAGTGTCATCGTCAACCTTTGAGCTAACAAATTCCAAAAACTTCTCCGGACTCTGGTGAAGCAAATTACCAGCTTGAGCTTTAATCAAACGGGAATTTGCAACAGGATCATTTAAGCGCGGGCATAACTTATCCAATATGGAAACGCTGATTGAGCTTCTTTTGTAGAGCACACTCCAAAATTCAGCACCAAGTTCTTGTGATGAACTAAAGCAGTGCATGACACGTTGCAATGTCCCAAGCTGATTGTTCTCAGAACAGATAAACAATGCAATGACCCTTTGCGTGGAATCCTTGAGCCAACCTTTGGGAAGGTCTAAACATGAAAGATGCCTTATGCAGTTCTTGAAACCTCTAACGTTCTTTCTTTCCATAAGACTCTGAAAGATTGGATTGAGGTCCTCTGAATTTGCTGGGTAGTCACCCTGTGAGAGCAAAACATTGCTCCATGTCTGAATGAATTTGGGAGTGAGATGTATAGATCGCAGAATGGAAATGATGGTAGTGTAGTGTGTTTTGGACGCCCGATCGTAGATGGACGCTATGAACCTAATCGCGTCGAAATCATCGGAGGCTAAGGCAACTTTCAAAAGTGGCTCCCAGTTTAAATCTGGCGTTGAGCCGAAGCAAGCATCAATCACTGATGTAGCATTTCGGTATCTGGAGTGGTACATATAGGCAGCAGCGACGGTTTCTGGTAAATCTGGAGGAACTCCATAACGCTTTCGAGTCTGTGTATTCTTCCAAAGTTCAATCATTCTTGAAGAGATCTGTGGGTTTGACATCGCTAGCTTGATCGATTTGTTCCAGAACTCAGGTTCCTCCAAGAACTCTTCTAACAGTGTGATGTCGTTCATAGAGATAAATGAGAGCCAACCGTGGTAAACTATATCTAGATGTTCTTCGTCATAATGCTGAATATTGAGAAGATCCCGTAAGCTGTTAAAGGGAATAGCATCGTCCTTTTGAAACAGTATATGAATGGGGAGTTTGTCCTTGAGGTATGGAAATATAAGTTGTCGCTTTGTTCGTTTCATTAGTGGTGTAGTGTATGACAGGCTCCTTGTGGAAGTCAAAAGAGGCAGTGTAAACACTCGAACACCTGGAAAAACGAGACTTCGGAGCATACCTAGGAAGTGAAAGTGGAGCAACTCGGGCCCAAGCAGCTGAAAGGTTCTCTAATAGAGTACTAAAGTTTTCGACCAGTGTCTTTTAAATGAAGTTTGACGTGGAGATGGCTCCTTTTTCCCTGACCGTTACATAATACATTATTCAGCACCCGCGACTGCGTTATACACAGAGATCCTTAAAATTGCCCTCAAGACCAAATACCTTTGTGAATAAGAACAACGCTGTTTTATAGTAAGGTGCGATTACTGCGACATGGCTGGCCACTCGGTGGATATACCGGTAACAAATTTGGATCTTGATGACGATGATTTTCTGAGTTCAGCGGAAGAGCTAGACCCCTCTATTCTACAAGAGGATTTTGAGATAGGCGATGACGAACTGGCGGTACATCATCAAACACAGAGAAACAGCGTTCTTGACACTCTCAAAGCGGTTTTTACTAGATTTGGAGGCAGAGGATACACGACGCTTCCAAAAAGTGCAACAAGTGGAATCGAACTAAGAGAGCACTTCCACGATACAGACTCCTTTGACTTGAGTGATGATGAGTTTGTGAAGAAGAGACAGTCGGGAACACTTTATAAGAAGACACTACGTCTGATAAAGAAATATACTTTGTGGTCTTTGTTACTGGCTCTCATTGTGGTCGTGATAATTTTGTCTGCATTGCTATCCAAATCCAAATCCAAATCTAAAGCTAAAGATACACACAACCAAAAACAACAGCTTTATAACGGAACGGATTTCTTCTATCCAACAACAATTCTCATTTCTCTTGACGGCTTCCATCCACACTACATCTCAGAAGAGCTAACCCCAGGCTTACACCAACTTATGTCCAAAGGTTATGGTGCTCCATACATGATCCCATCGTTTCCATCTTCAACTTTCCCAAATCACTGGACAATCGCTACAGGTCTTTATCCACAAAACCATGGTATTATTGGGAATAAATTTTACGATCCAACTTTGGGTAAGCAGTTCATCAATGTGATTCCAGAAAACTCTCTAGATCCCGTATTCTGGGGAGGAGAGCCAATCTGGTCTACTGCAGAGAAGAATGACATTCATTCTGCCATACACATGTTCCCTGGAAGTGAAGTCAAGTTCCCCAAATGGAATCCCACAGAGATAGACAAGTACAATGGGTCGGAGACACTTGAGTTGAAAGCAAACAGAATATCTGCCTGGTTGGATCAGGGCATTGCTCACAGACCTGAGTTAATCATTGCTTATGTTCCAACGATTGACTCCATCGGGCACAAATACGGTGTTAAGGGGCCACAACTTGAAGATGGTTTGAGATATGTTGATTCATTTGTCAGTAATCTAACTCAAAGCATTGAAAGCAGGAATTTGACAGACATCGTGAATTTCATTGTTGTTTCCGATCATGGAATGGCACCAACTTCAAATGAAAGATTGATTTACTTGGACGATCTCTTGAACACCACGAAGATCCAGCACAATGATGGATGGCCTCTGTTTGGATTGAGACCATTTCCAGAGTATACAGTGGAAGAGGTATTTGATGAATTGAAGAGCTCCTTTAAAGAGGGAGAAGGATACAGCATTTACAAACGCGAAGAAATACCATCTACCTTTAAATTTGGAGGTTCCAGAGAAAAAGTAAACAATGATTTGTTCTATGATAGAGTGGCGCCTATATGGGTGTTCCCTGATATTGGTTATTCCATAACGACACACGATGACATGGAGAGAAAGGGAGGTGACTATAATCCAAAAGGTACACACGGCTACAATAACACCGAGGTTTTAATGAGAGCAATGTTCTTAGGTACTGGTCCATTCTTCAAAAAAAGGATCTCACTGGAAGGCAAGAAAATCAAACCATTCCATAATGTTGAGGTTTATAACATCTTGTGTGAAACATTGAATATTACGCCTTCTGTAAATGATGGACAGATTGGTATTTTCAATGATGGTAATCTACTAGAAGAGGATTGGAAAGATCCAGAGTCTTATCCTGGCGTTGGTTTTGATATCGGTGGTATATTGAGCGTCGATTCTTCTTATGACAAGATCTTCCGAGTTAAGCATCTTACAACCACACTCGAAGACACGAAAGGTGGTGTTACTTATCTTAATGAAATTGCAACTAAGGAGGCTTCAGTGCCACAAGAAGAACAAGCACTTCCAACAAGAACCACGGAAGATATAGCATCAGACAATAACAATGGTGACGTTGAAGAGTACCCAAATGGAAACCCAGAAGAATTGGAAGACCAACTAAGTGATGCAGAGAAAGAGGCTGATAAATACGACGACGAAATCGCTACGAAAGAGGATGCAGAGGTGGCTGAAAATGAGAAATTGAGCACTGAAGACAATGAGATTCCAGACGATGAATCTCACAAAAATGATGACGAAACGAGTTGGTTTGATAAAATCGAGGATGATATTGAAGACCTGGCTGGTGATTTCTTAGATGAGATATCAGAAGTTTCCGAAGAACTTGGTGAAATGGTTGATAATGCACTTGACACTGTGATACATGGAAGTGGCGGTGATAATAATTGAAATGCTCAAGCATGAACTGTATCAACTCCGACTTTACCGGAGTGGGTTTTATTCATTTCTATAATTTTTGTAATCAGTATAACCTTCAGCAGCCGATGTATAAAAAGTGCTTCTATCATAAGGAGACAAAGGTAGACCATTTTCCAATCTATCGACAAGATCTGGATTGGAGATGAAAGATCTACCGAATGCAATCAACGTTCTATTGTCTTCTGTATCTTTCACGATAGCATCAAACTCTTTGTGATAGTTACCAGCTCTAATGATGGCACCCTGCCAAATACTCGATACAAATTCATTTGTACCACCAACATATTCCGCTTGATTCACAGGATTTCTCAAAGCAGAATATCTTGGTTCCACCAAATCGATGAACTGTAGCGTATCGCCCTGTTGAGCCCTTAATTCCAGTTCTCCAACAAGATGAGCATATTGCGCCAACAATAAAGGATTTTTACCACCTTGTAAGCCACCAAAAATACCATAGGGAGAAAGTCTAACGGAGACTTTGGAAGCTCCAACTTCTGCAATCAACTCGTCAATGACTTCCAAAATCAAACGAGATCTGTTCTCAATTGAGCCACCGTATTTATCATCTCTTTTGTTGGTCTCAGGGTCGATAAATTGGTTCAATAGGTAACCGTTGGCGATATGGACTTGCACACCATCAGCTCCAGCAGAGAGAATGTGCTTTGCAGAACTAACCATAGCGTCTTTATGCGTCTCAATTTCCTCCAAAGTCAAAGCTCTTATTGGATTTTTGGATTCAAGAGCAGTGGCTTCAAAATCAGGATAGTCTGGGTTCTCCTTGATATAGATGGCAGATGGCGCAACGTATGGATAACCCTTCTCTGCTAGCACAGCAGGATGTGCCTGTCTTCCAAGACCGAACAGCTGTGCGACGACAAATGATCCATTATCATGTATCGCTTTGAATATTTTAGACCATGCCTCAACTTGTTGTGCATTCCAAATACCTGGTGCACCTGGGAAAAATCCAGTATTGTTCTCCTGGACATTCAAACCTTCGGTGAAAACAAGCGTGCCTGGCCTTTGCGATCTTTGGGAGTAGTATTCACGGGCAAGTTCAACGTCCGGAGCATACGTGTCGACATTGTTACGGAGTCTGGTGAGAGGAGCCAGAACAACACGATGTTTCAGTTCAATTTCACCAAGTTTGATTGGCGAGAAGAGTGGAGTGTCTTTCAATGGAAATGTGTTGGGCATATAGTTGGCGTGGTTGTAATAGCAGCATTCACACAGAGCAGCAAGATTTCCAAATGGGCGGCATGGCTTTATAGATATCAGATTCACAGAACAAAGTGTATATTTCTCATCATGGTTTGTAATCTCGGTACACCGTTGATACTACGGTTCGGAAAGCGACGGAGCTCCGCTAAAGTATTACAACGCATTAATTAAGAGCACTGAGCATATAGTCGTAGTCAGACAATCTCATATTGTTCATTACTAAGCCTTCACCATTTTGGAGTTCAGATCCCAGAGACTTTTTTAGCATAGATATACAAGCTATAAGCGATCACAAACATACCAGCAGTAATACCGTAAAACCAAGCCAAACTATCCTCATCGGCAAATTGACCAGGCACGATAACATTCATACCCCATAAACCAGTCACAATATTCATCGGTAGAACTATTGTACCCAAAATGGTGATTTTACCTAAAACATCATTCATATCGTTGTTCACTTTGGTCATATCAATGTTTATCTGTGCTAGGTAATTGGAATGTGATCTAGCCAGTAGTTTCTCATAATGGTTTAATGATTGAACCATAGTAACAATATGATCTTGGATATCACCCAAATACATTCCGATTTCAGATCTAGGTGCAACTTCCCATTGTTCATTACATCTTTTGGCAAAACCTTTTATAACGTCAGCTTTTGAACCCAACAGTCTCAACAAACTCATCACTCTTTTACGAGTTTCACCAATTCTTTTCAACATATCACCTTTCTTCTTCCATTCTATAACATTCGATGAAGTGCTTCGACTAGATGCACTTGATATAGATTTCACAGATCTCTTGTCATCGAACAAACCCGAATTTGTATTATATTTTCTTGACGATGTGGACATAGCACCAGCGTTGTCATCTTCAGAATCAGAATCGTCAGAGTCATCCGAATCATTCATAGACAAAATCGCATCTTCGATCGAATTGACTTCATCTTCAATGGATTCAATCATCGGTCCAAAAGCATCTGTAATGTCATCAATTAAAGCATATGCAATCCAATCAGCAGAGACCGTCAAATATTCGCGTAATAATCTTGCTCTTCTTCTAACATTCACTGGGTGTGGTGTTGGTGCAAAATGAAACGTCAAAACAGCATCTCTAAAGACCAAGATATAAACATTTAAAGGTTCCAATTCGTTATTTTTTGGTCTGTGTCTATCCCCAGATTTTCTTTGAAATTTCTCCAATTCAATTTCACGTTCTCTTCTCTTCAGACTTGATGTTTGACTAACATTATCGCCAATAGAACTGACTGATTTGGAAGTTGATTGTCTTCTAATAGTTTTGATGATCTTATTCAAAAAACCAGAGTTGTCATTTTTTGATTGTGATTCCAACTTTGTTTCGTATAATCGTTCTCTTCTCTTTTTAGCTTTCTCTTGTACTATATCAAAAGATCTAAAACACACAAAATAATACTCTTTAAACAACTCAACTTTTTCTCTCGTTTCACCCAAGAATATATCTTCAGTAGTCAAAGGATGAATGGCAAACGCCTTACTCAAAACCTTCATTTCTTCTTCTGTCGGATTCAATATATCGAGCCAGAATGGTGATATATCTTCTCTGATTGGTTCACTCGGAAGTTTTGGCAACGAGCTCGATTGCTCAATGCCTGCTTTAATCTCAGAAAGAGCTGGTGCGGCTTCTCCAAAAGAGTTTACAGTAGATGCCAAGTTTAACCTCGACGACGAAGATGTACTGGAAGGTTTCGTATGGGCCTGTGGCGTATTGGAGTGATTATTCGAGTGATCAGTTTCTGACTTGCTGTATTCAGAGGCAAGAAATAAATCACTGAATGATTGCCCAGGTTGTAGAAGCCCAGATATAGTAGGAGAATGAACAGTGGAATCTAAATCTTCTCTGAAGTAAGTGAATCTGAAATGTTCTGGATTGTTGCTGACAATTTGTGGTGGATAATTGATGTTTCTCAAGAACTCAGAGTTGTTGATTTTTTGTTTATGATCGAATGGATTTATTTTTGGTGGTCTCAGTCTACCATTCATCGTTTCAGTTTCATTGATCTTTTGATTTCCTAATAAGTGAGCAGCATTAACATCAACTTTAGTCACGATTGGGTTTGTGAACCCCACACCGTTGTCAACGGAGCTAGAACTCATATCATCAGGTTGATTGTTGAATCTAAAATTAACCTCATTGGTCTCCCTGAGGACTTCGTCTTTCAATCTTGTAGTCTCCTCTTCGTAAAACTCATCTAAAACCTGAAGGTCAGGCCAAACTCTATTGCCTTGAATATCATCCATCGGATCCAAAGGAAAGCAGACATCATCAAGGCTCGATATTCCTGATGATCTTCTCGAGGATGGCTTAGAATCAAACTCACTTTCATCACCTATCATACGATCACTTGCTCCACTAGTTGTACCCAACAGAGAGTGATGATTGATGTCCATTGGAATGGATGTGCTTCCGTAATGACCAGCACCAGCAATTTTGGACTGTCTATTGACCCATCTTTCCGCCATACTAGGTGAAACTGAGCTCTGGTTATTGTAAATAGTGGATAATAATGGAGCTTCCTGAGAAGCTGAGCTCCTGACCCTATCAGCTCTCAAAGAGCCACCGAAGGTGTTCAGAGGCGATGTTTGGATTCCACTCGGACGTGAAGAGGACTGTCTGCGAGCACTTGGTCTTGTGGAAGGTAGATTGTGAGGATCATAGTTTCTCAAGTCACGAACTATGGATTGATTAGAGGCGCTCAAGTTGGAAATGGAATTTGTTCTTGAGTGAATGTTTCCCAAAGCATCTGTTACTTCGTAATCGGCATTACCGAATGGATCATCTTCCAAAGGATCAACAGAATCATAGACAGAGTTACGATGTATACTTGCTGAGGGAGCACCAGAAAAGGTTGGTCGTCTTGTTCGTCTTTGTCCAGGAGAGGAGGGTTGTGAAGAGCGTGATGGTTGTTGCTGTTGCTGATATGGTAGCAATGGTGTTTTATCGTCCGATTCATTCGCCATGGCGTGTTTTGTACTTCTTGTGACAAACTCTGAAGAACCAAGGCTTCACCACCGATTCGATTAACAATCAAGATTTGAAAGAAAGGTCACTTTTGTTGTGATAACTTTATTTTGCTATATTTTAACTGAGCTCTTTCTTTTGAAACGGGAGGCGGCCGGCGGCTATTGTAAAAACTGTCAAAATTTCGTACGTAGATCTCACAAAGGAAACAGTGAAGAGAGGGAGATGAATTATCTCTGACAACGGTTTTCGAGAGCTGTTAAGAGATGGGTTCAAAGGTGGTTGTTTGAATATTTTCTGAGATACCGTTGTGTTGTAATCAACAGAGAAATTACAAGCTGTTCTTTATTGTAATATTTATCAGATACATATTTCATTAGCTAGAACTAGTAGCATTAGGCAACAGCCTCCCCGACGTTCACTTCAAGAGTCACTGTACCACTATCGATCTCGTTCACCGTAAATGATTTCAACCATTTGACTCATCGTCCTTCTCTTCTTCTTCCTTCTCCTTTACCGTACCATCAGAAAGCTTCTGTTTCTTTTTGGCAGAACCCTTCAAACCATCAAACGCTTCCCTGATCTGATCCAAGTTTTCTAAAAGCACTCCCCATTGCTCTTCATTCAAAGTCAATCCTTTCTTTGTCGGAGCCAACTCGTTTTGTGGAGTGGACCAGTATTCTCTCAGATCAACTAATGGAACACCGTTGTACTGTCTCACTCTAATTTTCTTTTTGTCTGTGCCTAACTAGAGTAAGATATCCTGTTAGTTTGTTTGCTGTAAACGGCCAAGGCACCACATAATGTATTACCGATGAGGAAACTCACATCTATGCTGAGCACAGAATCATCCTTCTGGCTCTCTGAAGCGTCACGTTTACCCTTTGAAAACTTTGGAGGCATTTCGGTCCTGTATGAACAAGTTTGTTATTATGATCCACTCTTGGTAGAAGAAAGTATGGCTTTCGAAACTTTCACCGGAGGAAGAAAATCGTCAACCATAGCTCACACCCACGCTTTACTATAACTTCGCTATAATTCACTAGATAACATCGAAGCGAATGGCTATCAGACCAATCGGACCATCCAAAGTTCCTGTTTCAGGCAAGCTTGAAGACCTTCCACCTCTTCTTCTCGGTGGGGCTGTGTTCAACCAACAATTCAACGATAACCCTGAACAGCTACCAGTCGAAGATATTTTGAAGATTGGGTTCGACAACGGTATTGTCGCTCTAGACACCTCTCCTTACTATGGCCCATCTGAAATCCTTATTGGTGAGGCTTTGAAGAAGCTGAAACCGGAATATCCAAGAGATACATATTACATTGTGACCAAAGCTGGAAGAGTGAAGCTTAACGATTTTGATTATGATCCTATTTCCATTAGGAAATCCGTTTTCAGATCCTTGGAGAGATTGGACACACATTACTTAGATCTAGTGTACCTACATGATGTCGAGTTTGTTACAGAGGCTGGTATTTTTGAGGCATTGAAAGAGCTGAAAAAGTTGAAAGAAGAAGGTGTCATCCATAACTTTGGTATCAGTGGCTATCCTGTTGATTTTCTATACAAAATAGCCATTACCACCAAGGAAAGTGAGATTGGCCCACTTGATGCTATTCTTTCATATTCAAACTTTAACTTGCAAAATGAAAGGTTGGGTAGCTACGTTGAAGATTTCTACAAGAAAGCTGGGTTGAAAAGACTATTAACTGGTTCAATATTGAGTATGTCACTATTAAGATCAGGTCCAACACACGAGTTCCACCCAGCTTCTAAGGCGCTGAGACAAAAAGCTCAAGAAGTTGCTGCTTTAACCGCTAAAGAAAATGTCGAATTGGCTGACTTGGCCACTAGATACGCAATTAGAGAATACAGATCTAAAGGTCCTATCGTTCTTGGAGTCAGCAACACTATTGAACTAGAGGCTGCGATCGAACAATACTGGGATGTTGTTGAAAATAAGACTGATGATATAGAGTTGATTAGAAAGGTTAAAGTTGAATTTGGAGAGCACATAAATGAAGTTTGGGAATCAGGTATCTCACATTAGAATATATAGACTGTTTTCTGTACTACTTTTTTAATTAGTCGGATTTTTTATCTGTTGTTGAAGTTGTGGTAGAAGTTGAATCGATTTCGTTCAACTTATCACTGATTTCATCGTATGATCTTTCCAAGCCTTTCTTTTGAGCTTTCAAGGCTGTGATTACGTTTTCTTTCGAAGCCAATGTCTTCTTCAACTCTGCGTACTTCTCTTTCAAAGCTTTTGGATCCAATTGGTTCAATCTCAATTCCTGGTACTTGATCAATCTTTGAATAATCTGAAAGTTTGTTGGAATGGCAATAGACAAGAACAAAATGGCACCCGAAATGTACAGATTTCTTTGGTTGTAAAAAATCTTTGCAACGTTTTCAGGAGTTTGATAAGAGTCATTAGAATATTTGGTCTTTAATTTGACTATTTTCTGAAAAGAGTCAATGAACATCAAACCAACTAGCACTCCCGTTATAGCAATCACTGTGAAAAATTCCCTTGAGTTGAAAATTCTCTTATAGAGCTTAAGTGATTGTTTGCGTATTTTTAGAGGTAATGGCAAAACCAAAATTGTTAAAGTTGCCATCTGAATGGTCAATAGAGAAAAGAGCTTTTGGAAACGGAAGTCAGTATACAAAGACTGAGTATTTGCAAAAATATGTAACTCACAATTGTCATATAAACACCCATTTTAATAGTTTTGAGATGGCGATGTCTTGTAAGAAAGCTCCTCCCGGTTGGCGCAAAGTTCCAAATTTCACTTTGTGGGTCAGCCCAGCCCGGGTAACAGTGAGCGTCTCCCATTTAGAAAAGAGCTGTCCAAAGTCTACATATCGGATTAGATCTTGAGAGTAGTATTTTTATTACTTCTGGATGCCCGCATATAGTTTGCTCACCAGAACGTATGATGATGAGTACGTCACGAATGACCCAATCAGACCCAAAATTAAGGATATTATGACATTTTGTAGTGTGAAGATGACAAAACTAGCATGATCACCGAACTTGAATTTGGTCAAGTAGAAGGCATATAGGAAAGAGTACAATCCCAATGAGAGACCACTCAGAAAACTGTACCATTGCCATTTCCAGTTACCGATAGACAGTGAATAGTAGACGTTTAACGCACTGATAGTGACCAATAGAGCAACCAAAAGACCAAATGCGTATACCAGGGATCCAATGACAAAGAAATGATTATACCACAGGGTCAAGTAGATTGTTGATAATGGAATCAAGATGACACCAAATGGGAAAAGACCAGTGATGATCATGTTTGGGATGGATTTAAATGTGACTGGTGGTTCGGAGATCTTCTTCTCAATTTCACTCGTGTGATATCCCGATGGCTTCCATAATTTCAAACTGATGATGAATGATAGTGAGGTTAGGACAATATATGATAATGACAGCTTGTCATACTCAAGGGTTGGGATTTGAACAGGAGAACCAACAGAGGCATGTGCTTTATTTATTTGATCAATAAAACCGAATGTGACAACAGGTAAGGTCAAACTGTTCAAAAGCAGAGTCAAAAACAATCTTCTATTATAAGTTGGTAGAGTTGCTTGAGTCGAAGTTTCAAATTTTTTGAAAAAATAGGAGTGCAGGATACTTGGGAATGGCGAAGTGGCAATGAAAGCACTAAAGATACCATGGGACAAAGAATTACCTTGACCGTGAAGTTTGATAAAGCCAAGACCCAGTTGTGCAATGACCAATGTGGCGATAATGGTGAAGTGGAAACCTTGGGACAACAAGTAATATAACAAAGATGACTGCTTTGGCTTTCTGAACACATCATTGACCAATGATGGCCATGAAAATTCCAAGATATCGTCAAAAGTGTTATCATCAACAAAACCAGTATCACTGACAGAATTATCAGAATCATCAGCTGCCTTCGTCTTACTGGAGGGTTCTGATCTATTCTTGTAAATAACATTCAACTTTTCCAAAGTGAAAGCGTAACCAATAGTGTAGTACGTGTAGACACCAATGATGGCAGTCAAAACTGTAAACATGAAAAAGATCGACACTGAAATGAGTGGTCTAACAACGTCATTCTTGTACAACTCCCAAGTGGTAGTTGGTCTGTTCAAGTTAATCTCTTTCCAAACAACAGAATATGTCATTCTGTTACCATTATAGGCAAAATCAGAGTAACGTAACATCAATGGTGGTGTTAAATAACAAGCCAAAGGAACTTGTGGAATTCTTGTCAAAGATTGGGTACTAACAGTAGCGTACAGTATTTCATAATCTAATCCATGGGCAACATAGTTGATGACAAAGGTAAAATGGTTGAAATAATGTGGAATCTTGTCAAGATCAATGTAACCTAGTGGAACACCATTGTCGATGTAAAATTTAGAAGTTTGAGAATCGTATAGTTCACGACCAACTGGAACATCATCAATAAAGAAATTGAGTTTGTAGTTTTTCTTAATGAGATCATTGATCAGTGTAACATTGACCTCTTTGTAATATCTGTCAGCTAAAAGTTTACAATTAGCAGATTGATCGTTAAAACTTGAATTAATTGGAGCATTGAAAAAGTGGTTTCCAAAAAACTCGTCGTAATGGTAGATATTTTCATCTGCAGCTCCCTCTTGATGAACTGGTTTGGGATTTCCCAATGTGGCATCATAGTAACTGACCGGATGTAGGTACAGATTACCATCGTAACTATTACCACCCGGACTCAGGGCCTTGACTGAAATCGGGACAGCGTCACCGTCATGCCATGTTTTGGACTTGGCCGAAACTTTTGTCAGGAGTGCCAATGATACAGCAGTAAGTTTGTATAGTTGAACCATTTTGCGATTGGTTCTGAAGCGAGTTCGATGTGTAGATGTGTGAGTAAAAAACTCAAGTGGAAATGGAAAACGGGTATTGATTCAAGTGATGGACGTCCGCCTATGGAGACTCAGTTGCTGTGAATGGAAATATAGCTTTTATGAGAGCGTGACAAAGGGTGCTCAAATGTTCGATTTAATCCTTTAATGTTTGCTCCAAGGAAACTTTTAGGGATCACACGACCAAATAAACAACTTTATAAAATAAAAACGTTGAGAGGGTCCGGTTTAGGTGTTCGAATCAAGGGAGCGCGTTTTAAGCAGCAAGATGTTATGCGAAGCCCGTAAATTGTAAGGGGAAACAAAGCACAAATGAAGAAGCTCTTGAAAGTAGCGCGTTCTTGAAATGGAGGTTGTGAACAGAAAAAATCGTTTTATTGGAAACAAGTTTAGTACGCCCGTCTGGCTGAAATTTTCATCCAGTACAAGAATCATTCTGTATATTTTTCATATTTTCGGACAGGTCTCCAATTTTTTACAGCTAGTCTCCAAAGACTACCTGGGCTTTCGGTGTAAAGAGGAAATAAAACCGGTCGCCGTTTTTGCAGGCGCTTTCGATCTGCAAAAAAAAGGAGACTTTTTCCCGAAAAGAAAGTCTATGAGCTCACAGCGCAGCTAATTCCTGTATCTGGGGAACATCTACTTATATTAAGGGTCGCAGACTTGAACCCCCTCCCCGAAAGAAAAAGAGACTTAAATTAGGGACCCCGTTAGCTAAAAAATAGTGCAGATGTTTAGTCTAATTTTGATCAACTCTTGATGGAAGCCATAGGCATACGGGTCCTATAGCTTACTTTGTATGAAATCAGTTTCCCTGTTCCTCAGTATACAATAACCTGGTATCACGAAAGAATCCATGGGTTTCATCCTTTTCTGCTCATGGGTGGTTAACGTTTCTTTTTATCAATGCTTACAGGCGCGACCGTGTTTATGATTTTTTTGTGGGCCTCGGGCCACTGAGAAGGTGTAGGCTTATGTTTGGAACGCACTACTACAAGGCTTAAAGTTTGTGAATCTGGGAGAGTTTAGTTACCTGGATTAGATTTCTTGTCGTAGGCCATGGGCAGCGCGAAGGTCAAGGAATAGTGCAAGAGAATTGTGCTGATTGTATAGTATCCATTTGTACCTCAGATGGAAGGATCGCGAACGAGCTTAACAACTACGACGCGGCGCTTTGATCACCTATGATCACAACCGGTACGCCAATACGATATTATTTTTTATATTAGAGAGAATTTCTAAAACACGGTACCATCACTATGTAAGTCGATTGGGGGACCATTGGTCTCAGGTCTTCTCTTAGCAGCTATTTCCCTTCCTGACTTCCAACTTCCAGCCTCGATCAGTTGTGGCAGACTCAGTTCAAAGTTCAACCTTTTGTTGATGAGGGGTAGGATGTAATCAAGGAACCCTACGGTGATGGCTCTCCACTCAACAATGACACCATCATCTGGAGCAAAACTTGGGATTTCTGGGGTCTTAGATTTGATGCTTTTTGACAGCTCAATACCTTTACTGAGGAACTCATGTTTTAATTTGATCACACCGAAATCATAGAAGAGACCACCATTTCTGTATTCTGGTAAACCTGTCTGTAAACCTTCATTCAATACTTTGAATCTGTAACCATACGACTTGAGTGGTGTAAGTAAAGAATAGCACAACCATTGAGTAAGTTTATGGAACGGGACGATAGTCTCTTCAAATGTAGGCTCTTTCTTGATTTTTGATACAGTTGATAATGGCCAAGCATCACCCAATGCAACCCCACTAATTTGAACCCTTCCCTTTGGCCAAATAGAAGTAAAACCATCCATTAATGAGTCCCATACAAACGTTAGGTCAACCGTACCATTATCTGAGTTCTTGTACAGATAGTCGGTCAAATTACCGGCCCTACCATCAACACCAAATAATTCCTTGTTTAACTGAAGAGATTTACCCAAATTTTGAATCAGTTTCAGTCTACCACCTTCCCCTGATAATGGGTTAGATGGCGTGACCTGAAAAGCCGACTTCAATTCACCTGCTGTGAAATCAATCAATCTAGAAGCACTGACTTTAAACGGATCCGACAAATCATCACTGAGCTTACCGTTTTTAAATAAATCAATCGAGGCTATAGCCAAACCTTCTGATCGGGAATAAACTTCACCCGTTTGATTTTCTGTATACTTCCATTCATTACCAGCACCAGCATCAATGAGTACACTAAACACAAATAGATCAATCAATTTCTTACCAATCTCTATCTCATCAACGCCCTTTTCTTCCCACTCTTTAATTAACTTCTCAACTCTCTTATTACCACCTGCGTTCAAATGACCCCAACGTCCGTGTGGTGGAATTGAGGCATAGTCAGATCCAAAATCACGCTTTATCACATCGCTAACAAACTCTAAAACATCATCAACTTTGGTCAAATTAACATCAAAGTAATCCAAGTTGTTCCGTAACGCGAGCTCAAAGATAGGTGCTGTTCTTTCTCTCACAGACTGAATTTTCAGTAGATGTTTGGCTCTCTCAATTTCAGTCATGCTGCTACAAAAACTCACTGGATCTTTGTACTTTAAATCCACCTTCCATTCTCAAGGAACAGCGTAAGAAGGATTTCAGCGTTTTTATATGCCTTTCGGTATATGTCAAATAATCCCCTTGCGCTTATCGAGACTCTTAAGCCGTCGGTGAAAACTCAGATCAACTGGTAGATACATCACGTGCACCCACGTTCTATTTTTCCAATGTAGATACATCCAAACATCTCTGATATTCGCACCCAGCACCCAAGCAAAAAAAAATAACTGAAAAAAAACTTTTCACTTGTCAATAGACAGAGGTTTTTTCTTCAACCAAGTTTAAGAAAGAAAAGGTATTACTAAACATGTCTGAAATCGAAAAGAAAGACGTTGAGGAACAACCAGCTGTTCACAAAATCAGAATCACTTTGGCTTCCACCAAGGTTAAACAATTGGAAAAAGTTTCAGCCAACATCATTGACAACGCTGAAAAATTCCAATTGAAAAAGAAAGGTCCAGTCAGACTTCCAACTAAAGTTTTGAGAATCAACACTAGAAAAACTCCAAATGGTGAAGGTTCCAAGACCTGGGACACTTACGAGTTGAGAATCCACAAACGTGTTATCGATCTACATGCTCCAGCTGCTATCGTTAAACGTATCACCCAAATTACTATTGAACCAGGTGTGGATGTCGAAGTCACTGTTGCTGCTTAAGTTCCCAAGTCTTGGTGAAATTTAGTAATATAGTGATTGTAAAACTCATGAGATGGTTGTTGTGATATGATGTTAAATTTATATGTTGAAGTGTTGTTAACGGTATACCCATCTGCTACTTTGCTCTAGATCATTCAGTTCTAATACCTCTGGTGGTTATCAGCTGTTTATACTTAGTTATTGGTTCATTTAATGTCATATTTTGATGGTTTTCTTTACAGTTCAAGTCTCGTAGACATTGTATCACTAACGAGTGAAAGATTTCTACCATTATAATTGCTGGCTTTTGCGCTCACCGCTTTAGCACCGATCTCCATAATCCGTGGGTCTCAAATCAACAACTCTTCCCAGGATGCGAGCATAACAAATCATAACGGTCTGTATGAACTCGAGCGTACCACCACTGTAAGCCAGAAGTGTAATTAATTAACCGATTGATGGATTCAACTGCCTCGGATAGAAGGTCATTAAAAGTAGATGAGGTGCACGTGACATATGGTTAAGTGTTTGATTTTTAGCCGTGGGTAAAGACGAGCCCCGCAATATTTTGAGAAAAATTGAAAACAATTAAGTGAGCAAAACTGGTATTGACAGATGATCAACTGGAGAAGTATAAAAGGCCTTTAGAAGCCGCCCTTCTTCGGTGACATTAACGCATTTCTCGTTCCGCAAAAACAATGAGCAACGAATTGAAGTTCAAAGATAAAGTGGTCGTCATCACCGGTGCCGGTGGTGGTTTGGGTAAGCAGTACGCTCTAGCATACGCTGCGAGGGGAGCCAAGGTTGTGGTCAATGATTTGGGTGGTTCCTTGAAAGGTGACACCAGTGGAGCCACACATAAAGCCGCTGACGTGGTTGTTAACGAGATCAAGAGTGCAGGCGGTGTTGCAGTTGCAAACTACGATTCTGTCGAATTCGGTGAGAAGATCATCAAGACTGCCGTTGATGCTTTCGGAACAGTTCATATAGTCATCAACAATGCTGGTATTTTGAGAGACTCTTCCTACAAGAACATGAGTGAGAAGGACTTCAAATTGGTTCTGGATGTCCATTTGAACGGTGCTTACAAATTAACCAAAGCCGCTTGGCCATACTTCAGAGATCAGAAGTTTGGGAGAATTATCAATACAGCTTCACCTGCTGGATTGTATGGTAACTTTGGTCAAGCTAACTACGCCGCTGCAAAATCTGCACTCATCGGATTTGGTGAAACTTTGGCCAAGGAAGGTGTAAAATATAACATTAATACCAACATTATTGCTCCACTGGCTAGATCAAGAATGACGGAGGAAATTTTACCAAAAGATATTTTGGAGAATTTGGCCCCTGAGAAGATTGTTCCATTGGTGCTCTACTTGACTCATGAAAGCACAAAAATTACTAATAGCATTTTCGAGGTTGCCGCTGGGTTCTTTGGTCAAATCCGCTGGGAGAGGTCATCCGGTGAGTTGTTCAAGATTGATGATACGTTTACTCCAGAAGCAATTTTGAACAAATATGACGGAATTTTTGAATTCAAAGACAAATCATTCAACAAGGTTACATATCCAACTGGTATCAGTGATTACAACAGACTAGTTGCTACTGGTAAGACTCTCCCACCAAATGAGCAAGGCTCTAAGAAAGTGTCATTGAAGAATAAAGTTGTCATTGTGACTGGTGGAGGTGCTGGTCTTGGTCGCGCACATGCTTTGTTATTTGCCAAATACGGTGCCAAAGTGGTAGTCAACGATTTCAAAGACCCAGACCAAGTCGTCAATGAGATAAAGAAAGCCGGAGGTATTGCAGTTGGTAATAAATCAAACGTTGTCACTGGTGCGAAGGAGATTGTGCAGACAGCATTGGATAATTTTGGTACCGTCGATGTATTAGTTAATAATGCCGGAATTTTGAGAGATCGTTCTTTCTTGAAAATTTCTGATAAAGAATGGTTCGATGTTTTGGATGTTCATGTTTATGCCACTCATAGGTTATCACAGGCCGTCTGGCCAATCTTTTTGAAAAAAAATAGTGGTGTTATCTTAAATACCACATCAACCTCTGGAATCTATGGTAACTTTGGTCAAGCTAACTATGGTGCAGCCAAAAGTGCCATTTTAGGATTCACCAAGACATTGGCCATTGAAGGTGCTAAACATAATATCAGAGTCAATGCTATTGCACCACATGCTGAAACTGCTATGACTTTATCAATTTTCAAAGAGGATGAATTCAATAAGTTTGATCCTGCTCAAGTGTCTCCATTTTACGTATTGCTAGCTTCTGATGCTGTAAAGACCACCGGTGAGACATTTGAAGTTGGTGCTGGTTGGATTGGTAACACCAGATGGCAAAGAGCTAAAGGTGCGGTCTCCAAAGACAAGGTTGTTACTCCTGAGTTTGTAAGGGATCACTGGAACGAAGTCATTGATTTCAGCGAACCAAAGACCGTTGCAAGTACTAAAGATTCATTACTTGGTATTTTTGAAGCCTTGGGTGGTGATGAAGACGAAGAGGATGAAAAAGATGATGACGATGACGATGAAGAGGAAAATGGTTCCACACAAGGTGCTTTCAAATATACCGAACGTGATGTTATTCTATACAATTTGGGTCTTGGTGCCAAAGCTTCCGAATTGAATTACGTTTATGAAGGTAATGATAAGTTTGAGGTGATCCCTTCATTCGGTGTTATTCCTTTCATGGATCAGAATGGTGGTTTGGATTTGACTAAGCTTTTAAGAAACTTTAATCCTGCTCTATTATTACATGGTGAGCAATATCTAAAGATTCTTAAATTCCCAATCCCAACGTCTGCCTCTGTTCAAACAGACTCATATCCGGTGGCTGTTCAAAATAAAGGCACAAAAGCTGCTGTTGTCGTTGGTGGTTTCAAGACGTTTGATAAGAATACTGGGGAAGAGCTGTTCTACAATGAATCCACAACATTTGTCAGAAAAGCACAAGGTGATGATAAGGTTTACAAACCAAGAACCAAATTCGCAACTGAATCTCATGACCCACCATCCACCTCTCCAGATTTTGAAGAGACTGTCCAAACATCACCAGATCAAGCTGCGGTGTACAGACTTTCAGGAGATTATAACCCATTGCATATTGATCCAGCTTTTGCCAAGCAGGCTAATTTCCAGCAACCAATTCTTCATGGGCTTGGATTTTTTGGTATAACTGCTAAGAAATTGTATGAAAAGTATGGTGCTTTCAGTGAAATCAAAGTTCGTTTCACCAATGTCGTTTATCCTGGTGAGAAGTTGAAGATTAAGGCTTGGAAAAATGGTAATAAAGTTACGTTTCAAACTTGGTCTGTTGAAAGAAACGTTCCAGTTATAAGTAACGCTGCTCTAACGTTGTTGAAACCCCAATCAAAATTATAGGTTTAAGTAAGTGCTTTTTTTGTTTATGAAATGAAATGATATGTCTATTAAAGTAACTTCGTTCAATGTAAAATATCGAAAGATAGCTAGTGTTTATACTTTCTCAGTTTCCATCTTCTGGCAATCTCCAGGGTGTAGGGTGCCATTTTTCAAAATCTGATTGAAGTCCTGCAAACTGCAACTCTGGACATCCTCAAACCAACCTCTTGTTGTCAGAAATCTTTCCAATGGAAGACCTTTTACTGGAAACAAATAACACAACAAACAATAAATAACAAATGAGATAATATACCCAGAGAAAAAAGACAGGTTATAGACATATGTTGCACCAATTGGAACTTTGTTACCAACGGCCCCAGCAAATCCAACAACATTAGGCAGTATACCAGAAACGTAAGCAGCATAAGCCCTCCAGTTTATCCCAAATTTGTTATAAGAGTAGTTTGAGGCAGGGGAGTTTGAGTACAGATGAGGCAATTTCAAATAACCTCTTCTAACAACAGTGTAATCAGCAGCGATTACACCTGCAATGGCTGACAAAAACACGGTGTAAGCAGACAGATAGGTTGTGAAATTAGCAGAAGTGGTGAAAAAATTCCATGGACAAACACAAAATGCAACAGCAGCACATATGAAACCACCACGACGAATGTTTATGAAACGAGGAAGTAAAGCTGACCCATCAGTACCGGCAGAGATTGAGTTAGCGGAAATATTGGTACCAACTTGCGCTAAAGCAAAACCAAACGCGATGAAGAAAACACCAGCACGTGAGCCAGGTGTGAATTCATCAACATATCTTGCCAATAGATCCAAAGGAGACCAATAAGTCTCTCCATACATGGAAGTTGAAGCAGATGAAGCCAATATGCCAATCAACGAAGTAGCAGCAAAACAAGTTGGAATTGCCAACAGCTGTGGTATTGATGATGCTGAAGGATTCTTTGCCAGACGGGAGAAATCTGGAGCATTGACAATAAAAGTTGAGAAATTGGCAAGTGAACTCATCGTTGATTTGATGAATGTCCAAGCATGTTCTGATTGGGTCAATTGTGTCTTTGTGTCAACCACAGGACCGATACCACCCGCTTTCACGATTGTCCACACCAAGAATGCAATACCAACAGTGGAACAAACATATGCTTTCAAAGTAAACAGGTGCCTGATCTTTTGCGGTTTAAAATAAATGAATGGTAATGAGCCAAGACAAAACAGGAAGAAACACAAGAATTGGAACGTTGTGGTACCAGAACTTTCAATACCATTTGGAATTCTTGCATCCAAATCAGCACCAAAGATAGATTTCAACATCAATTGAACACATTGGCCACCTATCCAAGCTTGGACAGAATACCAAACAATGGCCATGACAACTCTGTTCAAGATAGGCCAAATGGATCCAAAAGTACCAAAACTAGCCCTAGCGCCTACTGGGAAGCTCACATGATAATATGAGCCAACCCTTTGTGAAATGAATAGGAACATTGCTAGGAATCCGTATCCCAACCATACTGAGATCCAGGTTTCCCACCAAGATAAACCGGCTTGAACCCCCGTGGAAGCAATTTGCCATGTATTAACGTTGAAAGACTCAGCGACCCACAAGAATACAAAGTTATACCAGCACCATGGTCTATCAGCTTCATCTAGGACGGGTTGCAAATCGGCGTTAACTAGAAAAGACTGAGCCAAAGTCAGATCGTTGTCTTGTAATGAGAACTTATCGAAAAATCGACCAAAACCGCCCTTCTTCTCTTGAGTTTGTACAGAAACGCGGTCATTATCCTCTTTACCTTCAAAGTCACTTGAAATGATCGAGCCGGTTTTCATAATATGGTAGCGCTAGAGCTTTTGCTGATGATGACAGTGGACTTCACCAGGCCCTTTATAACACAACAGAGGACATGGAGAGATGTAAAATTTTCACTTTCTTATGGTACCACTGTCAAAACCTGATGACCTGAGCAGTACCTGCTGGAGAGGTGGTGTCACAGGTAAGTAGTAATACCCTTAATTATTGTGCGGAGTTTAAAAAAATTTTTTTTTTTTTTAGTCCGCATAATTAAAGGCCGTTCAGCTGATAATTAACTGAGTGAGATACATCTGAAATCTTCATAGTTTGTTACTCTCATTTTAGCTCTGTCACCTCAAAAATGGGCCAACAATAATTTCCAGTTCTCTGGCTTTGAAACGATATGATGCAAGTTGCAACCAAACAACATAGAATTAGACACAAAAATTACGTTATGCCGGTCCATATCACCGTAGAAACCAACGTCTTCTCGATTAAAACCGAAATTATAACCGTACAATCATTGCAAGCATATACTAGCAGCAAATAAGTTTAAGACGAGACCTGTATTGAAAAGCTTAATCTTAAACAGTACTCTCTCAAAAGGGGACATTAAACCAAGACGAAATACACAACACACAAAACATCAAACACATCATTAAAACTTAACCAGCGAAAGTCAACTTATGATTCTCACCATACTCATCTGGATGGTTATCATTAAGCTTACTGCTGAAATCCTTGTCATTGTAATCGACAAAATGTTCGTACCAACCTGGCTCACTCAAGAACTTTTTGACTGGCATACCTTTCACTGGGTAAAAGTAGACACATAAACAATAGACACCGAAAGCCGAAGCAAATCCAGTGAAGAAGGAAAAATTGTAGACATAAGTGGCACCTTTTGGAACTTTGGCACCACAGGCGCCTGCAAAACCGACAACATTTGGTAAAATACCACATATGTAAGCAACGTAACCTCTCCAGTTGACTCCAAATCTGTTGTAGGAATAGTTAGAACCTTCAGCGTTGGTATAAAGGTGATAAATATTGATGTAACCTCTTCTGACAACGGTGTAATCGGCAATCAGAACACCTGCAATGGATGATAAGAACACTGCATAAGCAGATAAGTACGTTGTGAAATTAGCAGAAGTGGTGAAAAAATTCCATGGACAAACACAAAATGCAACAGCAGCACATACGAAACCACCACGACGAATGTTTATGAAACGAGGAATCAAAGCAGCAGAATCTGTACCGGCAGATAAGGAGTTTGCAGAGATGTTTGTACCAACTTGAGCCAAGGCAAAAGCAAAAGAAATCAAAAAGACACCAGCACGATCTTTTGGAGTGAATTCCTCAACGTATCTAGTTAAAAGATCCAATGGAGACCAATAAGTCTCACCATACATTGGGGTTGAAGCAGAAGAAGCCAAAATACCAATCAATGAAGTAATGGAGAAACAAATTGGAATGGCTAAAACTTGGGACAAAGCAGAATCACTTGGTCTTCTTGCGATACGTGAAAAATCTGGTGCATTGACAATCAAAGTAGCAAAATTAGATAAAGAATTCATACATGAAATGATGAAAGCCCAACCATGAGCAGAACCTGTTAATGAGGTTTTAGCTTTGACAACTGGACCAATACCACCAGCTCTAACAATGGTCCAAATCAAGAAGGCAATACCAGCAGCAGAACAAGCCCAAGCTTTGAATGTAAACAAATGACGTAAAGTTTGAGGTCTGCAATAGATGAATGGTAAAGAACCAACACAAAACAAAAAGAAACATAAAAATTGAAAAGTAGTTGTACCAGAACCAGCAATATTATTTGGAATTCTTGTATCTAAATCGGCACCAAATATGGCTTTCAACATCAATTGAACACACTCACCACCAATCCAAGCTTGAACAGAATACCAAATGATAGCCATAACGACTCTATTAATGATTGGCCAGATGGATCCAAAAGTACCAAAACTTGTTCTTGCACCAACAGGGAAAGCAATATGATAATGAGAACCTACTCTTTGAGTAAAGAATAAGAAAACTGAGACAATGGAGTACCCAATCCAAACGGAGAGCCAAGTCTCCCACCAGGATAGACCAGCTTGAACACCAGTAGCAGCAATTTGCCATGTATTAACACAGAAACAGTCTGCAACCCAAAAGAACATGTAGTTATACCATCTCCATGGTCTATCATCTTCATCCAGAACAGGTTGCAAATCCTTGTTGATCAAGAACTGTTCACTAAGAGTCAAGTTTGTATCTTTTTGTAATATTGCAAAATCTTTAACTTTTCCCCAAAACGTGAGCTTCTTTTGTTCGTCAAAAGATGACTCTGTGCCTTTATCCTGATCGTCATAGACTACTTCATCGATCTCAATGCCTTTCTTTTCAATAAATGAATCACTCATAGCGTCGAATAATGCGAGGACAATGGCGTTTTATTGAGAACTCCCCGACGGTGTAAAAGTGGATCGTTAAAGGTTTTTATAACAGACACCTTCTTTTCTCGACTGATGATTGGTGAATAATAGTGCAACCTCATGTCCCTTCTTTTTTTTTTCACAGGTATCAGGATCGATGAGATGCAGTTTGTGTCATTTTTTTTTTTTCTTTGATAAGAGCAATGTCGTTCGACCAAAACCAAAGCTTAGATACAATTTTGATAAAGGGAGAACGTTAAGTGACGAAACCAAACGGAAACACGCCGAAAGTTCGTAAGAGGGGATCTCAACTAAAGTGTACTCCAAGAGCAACTGAACTACTCAATGTGGTTAAAAAAAGGAGGATTAATCATAGAGCTTTCCCATTTGCATGCAAGTGGCACGAAAGATTTATTATTTCTTTTGCTCTTTATCAGCGAAACGTCAAAGATCCTCCTCGAGCCACTCGCTTCTTCCCGCTTACTCGTCCCTAAAAAAAAAAAAAGCCGTGGACATCTCCGTGTTTATGTCAGCACGTTAGGTCTGGGCAGGTCTCAATCAGCCAATGAGATCACAACGGAGCAATCTTTAGGGAAGAACCCAACTGGAAAATAATCCTGCCACTTTAGATTGGGATGAGGACCCACTCAGCACGGGAATTTAAATCGTTGACAGTACTTTATGGTGTTTCTGCTCAGTCAAATCAAATCTACGTAATTCCCTTTTGTCACGTCAGTGATAACTACTGTGCTTGGGGAGCTCTAGTTAGAGAAAGAGAGAGAGAGAGAGAGGACCCTGCCCGCTAGATGGTGCCGTGGCTGAGTTGACTATGCCCAGGGTAAGGAACGCAAAGCAAAAAAAAAAAAAAAAAAACAAAAAAAAAAACTCTTGTCTATGAGTTAGCTGAGAGGATCAGGGGAATAAATCATTACTCACGTACCAACAGTTATGGACTCAGAATTCCTTACATAGATGTTTTGAGCAAATCTTCTTGACTAGAGTTCACAGCCCCAGTCTTTCGTCCTCTTCTTATCAGCTTTGCAACCAAGGCATAGGAAACTCCACAGCGATTCTTGTAGACCTCTGTCGCCTGATAAGTACTATAGTACAAAGGGGTAAGATTAAGATACGTCGGCCATGACAAGAAGACACGACTCAGATACGAATAAGAGAGCAACACGTCCTGCTAAAGATAAAGACATTTAAGAGCCACTCTTCGCGCTATTACCCACCAATGCGCCGCTACGGTTTGCGACATACATCTTTATCAGCTCAAACCCCACGGACCGTCATTAACGCCTTGATGGATAAGTACTGAATGCTTATAACTTACATGAAGAAGTGTTGATAGCAAGATGCACCTCCTGGAATCATCATAAATGGCATAATTGGCATAAGTAGACGTTCATCGAGTTCTATATGTTAACAAGCTGTTACTTGGGCATGAACTGGATCATCTTTCACAAGATCATCGCATCAAACCAAAAAAAACTACTACTATTCCGTTACCGCGCGCTTTCCCAAGACAGGCAACGCTGCTTGATTCTTCATGATAAGCGTAAAATCAGCTAGCTAACAGCGCTGTCAACATTAGAGAGATAATTTTGAACATTATAGTAACTGACTCACTCACTCAGTAAAACATTCCAAACGACCTCAACTCATGAGACAGGATTAATTAATATGACCCACGTTACGTACCACAGTTATCAACAAATTCTTGACCTACAAACGACTAATGGGCCAAAATTGAAACAGAGGAGAATCAGAAAGAAGTGTACAAAGACAAGAGATGGATGTTTGAATTGCAAAAGAAGGAGAAAGAAGTGTGATGAACTAAAACCGGGTTGTTCTGGTTGTATGAGAAACAAACTTGATTGCGTATGGCCTAACCATGTCATTAAGATCACTGCTCTTCAAGGAGATCTTTCAAAGTCCAAAGAGAAAGTGGTGAATACTACCAGTGGCAGCACAGAAGATCAGGAAACAAGAGATGCCATAACATTGTCCACTTATAACTTCCACAACTTGTTTGGTGAATTGCCTACACGAGAAGAGATTCTCAATGATTTTGATACAGGTTTACTTGATCAATTCTTGAGTATTCAAACAGATCTCAATTGTACTTCTCCTACATCGTTATCATCATCAAGCTCAGAACTAGGAAGAAACGAGAAACAAGATGAAGAACAACATCTACCTCCAAGCTTTGGTGGTTTAATCCCTGGTGTTCCGATGACAAAAAGGGAATCACTTTGTTATGCGACTTTTCTAAACAAGTTCATGACTTCTATATCACCTCCTCATTGTCCTCCGCTCATTTCTCCAACAAACGTTATGCTGCCATTTTCCCTAACGCATGCTATTGTTCGTGAGATATTTTTGGCCTGTGGCGCTACTTTGTCTGCTTACAACAACGATTCTTTCAAAGTTGAAGCGCATGAGAGATACGTAAAAGTTGTGAACATGTTAATTACAGAGATAAAGAACTCAAAAGATGGTTGTGAAGACCATTTGTTCATTGCTGTTCAACTGTTGCAGACACTGTGTCTGAGAGATAAGAACATAGCGTTGAATGCTACAAAGACTGCTTCTCATCTTAGTGCTGCTTATGAGATCATCAAGAAGAGATTTCTATTGAAACAGTCAAGTGATCTAAGTTCAAATGGTTTGAATATCATGCCATTGGATCGCATCTTGACTGAACATTTTCTGGTCAATTTTCCAATAACAATCATGCTCTGTCGTCATGATAAGCTAACGAATTCTGTACCATCGCCATTCCAGTTTTTTGAACAGTTTGGAAGCATCTTGAATAAACCATTCAACGAGAACAATAACGATCCTTGGGTGAACCATCCTGTATTAGGAATCTCGTTGAAAAGTTATGAGTTGGCTGCAAAGTGTTCCTGGATGTGTAGATTGATGAAAGTGCCATTACGTCAAGAACAACTTTTGATTTGTCTTGAACTAAAGAACCAAACAAATGACAATTTGAAGTTTTTGAATGGATTGGAGAAATCAAATGATAATTTAACCGTTCCTCAAAGAAACAATATCTCATTAACGAAATCGAAGCTTTACTCTTGTCTTATCATCTTGAAGAAGTTATGCCACTATAACACTACCACAATGGAGACTTTACAACCGGAGGTTATTGGAATCATCAATGCTCTAGACTCGTGTAAGGCTCTCGATCCATCTTTCATCCATTCTGTATGGGCCCTGTTCATAGGTTCAAGTTCAGCTCTAACTCCAGCACAGAGGCAGACCTTTAAAGATTATTTTAGATTTGATGCTGAGGCAATACATTCAAGTTTATGTCTGAAAATTATCAAATACTTGGAGATTATTTGGGCTGGTGATGATGTGGATAATGAAAGACCTAAACATGCTGTGGGGTTCGAGTTTTTATTCGATACAAACGTGCTGGACATAGTTTGTAATTAATTATGGATGCAAAAGTTGTACTGATAATACATGAAACATATTCGTGAGAATGTGTAAACAAGGTATTCGATGGATTATCTATTATTTGTATCAAATATTGGAAAACAGTAAAGCATAAAGAAGCAAAAACAAAAAAAAAAAAAATCGTAATTATCGATATCTATCGAAATCAAAATTTCTGAAAATTGGTAAATCATTAACACTGAACTCAGAACTATCCGCTCCTTTCTTTATAGCTTCATGTTCTTTTCTGTGAATTTCATATAATTTATGTGTATGTTCCCATTCCTCCCTCAACTCGTCGATATTACAAGCACCATGTAAAGTCAACTTACCTTGAGCATCAAATCTTTTTGAAGGAATAGCCTCATTCTCACAGTATTGATTTGGAACCCAAAGACCAATGTCTGCTTGCCAGTTGTGATCAAACACGTTGAATCCATCAAGAACATGATCACCATAATATCTCTTCAGAATGGTCTCTATTCTGTTTGGCATATAAGCTTGTGCACCTTCGTAAAGTGTTCTTCTTAAAGGGAAAATATCACTGTATGAGAACCATTGATAATGTTTGCAATGGAAAGCAATCTCACCTTCTTTGACTTTGACCTCATCAGGTCTTTCTAAATCAGTTTCCCATAGAGCAGAAACATCGATGTAGATGCCAGTCTTGACATCAATATATCTAGCATCGATGAACTGAAAATCGTTCTGTTGCAAGTAGAATGGATTTGTTTGCAACCAAAATATGGCATCGCCCATCTCTGGGTTTTCAACAACTAGAGTATTGTTCCAATGGCGACCAATTTTATCCAGGTCATTGATGGAGACTTGAACATCAACATCGTTATCCCATGGTAAGTTCTGAGCATTGAAGTACCAACCAATCAAGTTACCGTAGTTGAACCAAGAAATGATTCCAGCACTCTCACAGAACTTGAACCATGATCTGACCAGATGATGAATCACAGCAATACGTTCTTCGTGGGAAATGATTTGCTTCAACCAAGGGAAGTTGTAATGATGAAGTTCAGCTTTGATATCAGTTTTCAAAAATGGGAAAGTGAAGTAAAATTTGTTAGCGTCTCCAACATTGTCATTGGAGTATTCAAGAAAATCCAAGTATTTCTTCTCTTCCTTCGTTGGTTTCTCGATAGCTTTATACTCAGCTAAAAGCTTACCAAAATCTTTTTGTTTGAAATCTTTAGGTTCTTGTGTTAACGATGGTTGCAACGAGCTACTTTCCGGTTTATAGCCTCTCTTGCTGTATGCTTTCTTCAATTCTTTGATTAGTTCAACTTTATCCTTCTCTAAAAAATCGTCTGTTGATTCATGTGGGAACTTTTCATTGTAAACACTCTTCAATCCATTCAATCCTAATGGCTTAGCCAATCTATTTTGATTAACAGGAACGTTGAAGTATTTGAAGTCAGTCTCGAATAAGACTCTTTCAGGGATGGTCCACCAATAGTACTTGAATATAGCAGAACAAACACCAATGGCCTCAAGATGTTGATGGATATTCAGGCCCGCCTCCCAAGTCTCCGTGCTGACCCACGGTTGTTGGACATCATACATTCTATCATAACAGATTGTCTTCATTGTGTCGTAGAGCTTCTGCTCATTTTGTCCAAATTTGGCAGAGGCCAAAATTTTATCGTGTACAGCGACGAACGCATTGGCTGGGGAAGTATCAACCCAGTCAGTCCAGTGGAAATCAATCTCATATTTTTGATTTCTCAAATACGATTCTGGATCACTTTCTTTTTCATATATATGTATCACTTTAGACAAGAAAGCCTTGGTGGAGTGGTTTTGGCTGAAATCATCATGTGTGATGTGCTCACCAATGTAAATGTTAGAGTTCTTGTTTGATGGTGATGTCAGGATTCTGGTAGAACCAAACAAATTGACAAAATTTTTGAATTGGAAGAGGTCCCTATCCAGGTTCATATAAAATTCCAGGTTCTTGGTGGATTCAATAAAACTGTTGTAGTTATTAACATTAAAAATCAGACCGGAGAGAATGAGGTTCGTTCCCAACAGTATCAGACCAAATAGTAACAGAAGCTTTGATTTTATGAAGAAGTTTTGGGTTCTGGCGTTGAATGCGGTTGGCTCGTATCCCGCGGACCCAGCTTTGAGCTTTTGGTTAACAAATGTTAAAGGCGCAGACACGGTCGTTGCGATTATTCTTTTCACTCGCGACCCCATGGTTCGGATAGCCAGAATTATAATGCAGGGTTGGTCAATTTGAGAGTCCTGTTCGCTGATCAGGTACGGGACGTGGTCAAAGCTGTATAAACTTGTAATTATTATTTTTTTTAAATTGTTATGAAATTAATGGTTATAAAGCTCTTTCTTCAACTATAATATATGATGGAGGCAACAAATCCCATTGATCCAAATACGTTCAGCGCTGAAATTTGCGCTAAAAAATTATTTTAGTACTAGTGCGCAGGTCCTGCTGATTTGAACTGATTTTCACCACAGGCCTAAACTAGAAGACTATTTAATGAAACAGATAAGAGTAGCAATATTAGTGATATATATTACATATCCCTTACATCAGATCTAGATCCACAATATCCCTGGTAAATAAAATATTATTCAACATCTTTAGCAACGCCGTTAGGTATTTTGGTTGTGTGATGATATCCTTCTCTAGTTCTTGCCCATTCCGTCCACCTGCTCGATCGTCTAGCCTCATTGCGCTTCAGGGACTGAATTTCTTATACCGGGACTGCGTCACAGAGATGCCGATCGACGTTGCTTCATAGTGGGACCAACATTCTTTAGTAGATCGTTAGTCTCATTTCAGGCACCAGGGTCTTTATCCAAGCTGTCACTGTAAGAAAAGAACAGCATTTACCATAGAATACATATCCTTTTGTACAACGACTACTTGGAAATAGTTTAGAATCAGATACTGGTGGAAAAGCCATCATGACATCAGCGCAATTGTCAACTTTGCAAAGGCAAAAAAAAAAAGCAAAAAAAATTTATTCCACTGGTTTGGAGCCCGTAAAACACAGCATATCACCTCGTGACCTCACGTGGGTTTCCAGACTGTACGTACCCGGACATCACAATCGTGCTCAGAGTGTCGGTGATTATTCTCCAGCTCCCGCAATTGGCCTCGGACTCTTCGAGTGCCAAAAATTCTAATATCGAGAAGGTGATAATAGGCCATTTTGACACCAGTCTATCACAAGCCTCCCACATATACAACGATATACATAATCGCCTTACAGATTGCTCTACCTTACTTCCTTCGACCATATCCAACCATACTCTCAAACTAAGCATCTTCTTCAAGGACCCCTTAACAACGAAAGTTGCCATCAACAAAGATAATAAAAATTGAACCAAAATTCAAGCAGTGGAAACATACAATGAGACTTCTAAGTCTGTTACTAGTTGCACCGGTGGCCATACTATCTCAAGAAGTATTCCAAGATACTTTGAGTGGTGATTGGATCCCTTCTTCTAAAGCATTGGCTGCGGAAGAGAAATGTCCTCCATGCTTCAACTGTATGCTCCCAGCATTTGAATGCAAGCAATTTTCTAAATGTAACGAATTCAATGGTCAATGCGAGTGTATTGATGGTTTCGGAGGCCAGGATTGTTCCGAACCGTTGTGTGGTTCTCTATCCAAAAGTGAGCACCAGAATAGACCAATACGAGAAGGAGACACTTGTAAATGTGATGAAGGATGGGGCGGTATAAATTGTAACGTTTGTCAAACAGATTCTGTGTGTGATAGATTCACCCCAGAAGGACTGAGTGGTACCTGTTACAAACATGGTATGATTGTCAACGAATTCTATCAAATGTGTGATGTGACAAATAAGAAAATTGTTCAGATTTTGAATGGTAAAAAACCTCAAGTTACCTTCAGTTGTAACAAAGAAGCCGCTGAATGTAATTTCCAATTCTGGATCGCTGAAAAAGAGAGTTTTTATTGTGATTTGTCCACTTGTGATTTCCAGTATGATTTGAAATCCAACTCAACACATTATAAATGTAAAGATGTGTCATGTAAATGTGTTCCTGGAAGAATGCTTTGTGGTGAATCAGGATCCATTGATATATCAGATTTCTTGACTGAAACAATTGCAGGTCCTGGTGACTTTTCTTGTGACATCAACAAGAGTGATTGTAAATTCTCTGAACCAAGTATGGATGATTTAATTCTGTCAGTTTTTGGAGATGCCTATATCACACTACATTGTTCTTCGGGCGAATGTTTGCATTACAGTGAGATCCCAGGCTATGATTTGCCAAAGAACCCAGTTAATAACTTGAAAGCGTTGATTGTGTCAGGTTTGGTCATTGTTGGTGTTGGTGCTTTTGTCTCGGTAGCTGCTGCATTTATTCAAAAGTCACCTTTATTTAATACAGCTTCTATCAGTTTGGACACTCTCGATTCTACTGAAGGGTCTGAAGGTGGTATGTTGAACTACGCTCCAGCCACGTTGACTTTTGAGAATGTGTCGTATTTCGTTAATGGTAAAACCATTCTGAACAACATATCAGGTATTGTGAAACCTCGTGAAATGCTTGCGATCATGGGTGGTTCTGGTGCTGGTAAGACAACTTTATTGGATATTTTAGCTCAGAAGAACAAGAACGGTATAGTAGCTGGTGACATCAAAGTCAATGGTCTGACTGTTTCAAAACATGAGCTTAAAAAGATTATTGGATTTGTGGATCAAGAAGACTATCTGCTATCAACTCTTACTGTCTATGAAACTGTCTTGAATAGCGCATTGTTGAGACTTCCAAGCACCATGTCCTTTGCCGCAAAAGAGAGAAAAGTCTACGATGTTCTGAAGGAGTTGAGAATTTTGCATATCAAAGATAGATTGATTGGTTCTGACTTCGATAGAGGAATTTCTGGTGGTGAGAAAAGAAGAGTTTCCATTGCATGTGAGCTTGTCACCTCTCCTTCAATTTTGTTCTTGGATGAGCCAACTTCTGGACTGGATGCTAATAATGCCAACAACGTGGTTGAGTGCTTGGTTAGACTTTCCCGTGACTTCGAAAGAACTTTGGTATTTACTATCCATCAGCCACGATCAAACATTGTGTCCTTGTTTGATAAGCTAGTATTGTTGGCGAACGGTCAGCTGATTTATTCAGGTGAGATGATACAATGCAATGACTTCTTTTACAACAATGGTTACAGATGTCCAAAAGGTTTCAACATTGCGGATTATTTGATCGATATTACATTCGATGAGAAGAGGGTTTCCAAAAAGAAGGTTTTGAAACTACCGGGCGTTGATGAGGAAAATGCTGATTTTGGGGATGAAAGCGAAGATCCTGACATTCATAGATTGAGAAGCTCTAGTAGTGTTAGTGATATCCAAGGTGAATGGGAACATTTTGCTGTTCACAGGGATGCTGCAGGTTTCAACAAGAACACATTGCCTCCTGCTGATAGGAAAATTTATGAAATTTTCAGAGATTCTCAAAATTATGACTTGTTGAAAGAGGACATTGAAAGTGCCAAGTCGAACTCGGTTGAATTGAATGCAAGATCCAATTACCAAAGGGCCTCTTTTTTCGACCAACTGCTGATATTGTCATCACGTACTTTCAAAAATGTCTACAGAAACCCAAAATTACTATTAGGAACTTACGTCTTGTCACTCTTTATGGGTCTATTCTGTGGTGTTCTTTACTATCATGTTGACAATGATATCAGTGGTTTCCAGAACAGACTGGGTCTTTTCTTCTTTTTCCTTTCATTCTTTGGCTTCTCAACTTTGACTGGTCTTCACTCATTTTCTGTTGAGAGAATCATATTCATGAAGGAACGCTCTAATAACTATTATCACCCATTAAGTTACTATATCAGCAAAATTTTATGTGATGTCATTCCATTGAGACTGCTCCCTCCTGTTGTGCTGGCAAGTATTGCATATCCGTTGATTGGACTGAACTGGGAAGATAATGCATTTCTGAAATGTATTCTAATTTTGGTGCTTTTCAATTTGACTGTTGCTGTTGAGATTATGATTATTGGAATTTTGATTAAAGACTCCAGTAATGCCACACTGGTTGGTGTTTTGACATTACTATTTTCCCTATTATTCTCAGGATTGTTCATTAATACTGAGAGTTTGAAATTTGAGTTCCTGCAATATCTTAGTATGTTCCACTACGGTTATGAGGCTTTAGCAGTGAATGAAGTAAGGTCTTTAACTTTAAGAGAGAAAAAATATGGTCTGTCCATTGAAATTCCAGGTGCTACTATTTTGAGCACTTTTGGATTTAACGTGGGTGGTTTGTTCATCGATACTGTATCATTAGGTACATGGTTGGTGGTGTTTCTAATTGCTGGTTACGCTGCCCTCCATTTCTTCGTCGTTGAAAGAAGATAGAAGGTCGTTTAGACTCTTAGCATTATAAAAATATACTAATTATAACTTAAATTTATGATGGATCACTAATAGCACTAACACCCTTTCGACAGCATCTTATTAATGAATCTCATAAAGGGCATGCACTCTTGATGCGCATTTGTCATAGTCGTCTTGCTCTTTTGGCAACTAGCACATTGCTGTCTGAGATTGCAAAAAAATATGCCCAACGCGAGGCTCGAACTCGCAACCGTACGATTAAGAGTCGTACGCGCTACCGATTGCGCCAGCCAGGCAATTCTTGTCAAACTGGAGGTCCTCATATGTGAGACTGGCTGTAATTGTGAAAACCTTCGATATTCACTAGAGAGGCGCGCTGGATATCTGATATCAGCTATTGTGAGTACATGAGCCGAGAACTGGACGTCCGGATTCCCCAAATGCAAGTGGCATATATGCTGTTTCTCCAAATTATATGGTGCATTTATGGGCGTCAGACAAATTGGGAAAAAAACCATTTGCTTGTTCGAATTTCCAAAAACTGTATGCGGGCAAGACCTACACATCCTATGTCCACGTCGTGGAGCCGAAACGTGGACTACTACAGCGTACTCCAAGGATCCTTGTACAAGAAATAAGGTCATACTAAATCTTGCCTTTGTTTGAACGATCATTGGCGAAATGACAAATTTTGACTCTTCCAGAGCTGTTATATTGATTCTGTTTGATCTCGCTTACTGATGCAACCAACTAATTCAGTTCAGTGAGTTGATCCAGTCGATTTGGTCCTCTAGTAATCATCGGCTAACTTCTGTGGCATCCATTAAAAGCTGAGGTGAAACCCATTCAGCGGTACATACAGCTGACATTAATTGATCATCTTTGGAACATAGATTACCGTCGTTGTAATAGTAACGTTATCTGCGGTGGCCGTCTACTATTCCCACCCATAGGGTCAATTCATAATGAATTTGACATGGGTTGGGGTACAGGGGGACGTTGCCGAGAGATCGGAGTACAGATTTATAATTATCTGGCGGAACTCTAAACCCTATATAGTCCACGCTATGATTCTATTGCTGGTACGTTCTTATTTCGCCTTGGTATATGATAGTACAGCATTTTGCTGTGTAAGCTGTACAGAAGCTGGCCAGAAAAGAGAAATTAGAACGCACTTTGCATGCGGCGGTGGCTCGTAAATATAGACAGAGAACTGTTTTAAAATTTGGTAGCCGAAGTCCAGGCTGATTTCCCAAAAAGGCGTTACCCCCGAACTTTGCTTCACAAAAAGCTCCTCCAGATGCATAGCGAGAGTCACAGAGCTGAGGACAAAAAATACAAAATGAAATCAGATGGAGCTCCAATCAACTCACTCCACTATTTTCCACCCATCAAGCTCTTTCCAGCTGTCTGAGTTTCTCACCATCTTTAAAGAGCTCAACTCTGCTGAGTACTTTTCTCCCAAATAAATTCAGATCTCGACACTTTCGATCTTAAAGGTCCTTCAAGTTCGAACATTGCATTCTGGAGAGACCTTAACAATTTGCCCTGATATAAGCTTCCCTTAATCACTCGCAGTATGAGGTGGCTCAATAAGAAGGATACAGACGTTGTCACTGAGACAGACCTCGAGCTCAGGGACAATAACAAACAAGGTTCCACCGATGTGGAAAAGATCCACACATCTGATAGTGAGTCCGCTCATAACCGCTCTATACAAGATAACATTGAATTAAAGAAAGGCAATCCATTGATCAAAGTCATCGTTGGTAAGAAACCAAAATCGATTGTGAGAGAAACGAGGAGATATCCTTTTGCCACAGCTAACTTATTCTCTAAACTGACATTCTCTTGGGTCAGTGGGATAATCAAGAAAGGTTACCTCAGAAGAATCGAGGAAGAGGATCTTTACAAAATTGATGGGGAACTCTCTGTGATAGAAATGACTAGGAAGTTCGAAGAGAACTTGGATAGAAGAGTCGCCAAATGGAGGGAAAAGAACCCAGACGCTGAGAAGTATGACAAATCATTGGTCATTTGGGCTTTGAGTGACACGTATTTCAAGCTATTTTGGATCGGAGGTGGTACTGCTAAAGTCAGCTCTGATATCATCCAAGTTTTGATGCCTTTGCTCGTAAGAGCCTTGGTGAAATACATCCAGCACCAAGATGATCCAAATTATGGAACGACTTTGGGCCAAGCCATTGGATATTCCATCGGTGTGTCATTGATGCTACTGGCTAATAGTATTGCTGTTTCTTCGTATTTTCACAGTGCCATGCTTGTTGGCTCTCAAGTAAAATCTGTTTTAACCAATCTCATCTATAGAAAGTCTTTCAAATTGAGCACGAAATCCAGATTTGAATTTCCTAATGGTAAAGTCAATAGTTTGGTGATGGCTGATATTTCAAGGATAGATTTTGCTGTTGGGACTTTCCACTTTTTATGGTCATTCCCTATTGGATTCAGTGTTGGTATCATTATCCTTGGTATCACACTTGGTCCTGTTGCTTTACTTGCCGTGGCTATCATCTTGCTGATTCTTGCATATGTGTTCTTCGTAAATTGGCTTTTGAAGAAATACAGAAGAGAATCTTTGGTGTTCATCGACAAGAGAGTTCGTTCGATCAACGAGATTGTGAATAATTTGAAGATGATCAAATTCTATTGCTGGGAGTTCCCATACTACAACATTGTCAAAGGTTTCAGAAATAGTGAAAAAGGCTTCATTTTGAAAATGCAGCTCTACAAATCCTACATGAACACTTTCATCTCTTCAAGTACTTACCTTGCAACTCTGGCTGCTTTTTTAGTCCTGTTCTACACCTCTGATAATTTCCAGTCATACAATATTTTTTCATCTATTACACTACTGAATGTTTTGAGAATGCCTTTGAATCTGCTACCCATGGCAAGTGCGTCTTTTGTGGATGCGATGTTGGCAATGGAAAGGGTTACAGAATTTCTACAGGCTGAAGAAGGTGAAGATTACGTTGAGAAGTTTGACATTGATGATTCTGAAAATTCAATTGAGATTTCAGGAGCCACTTTCCAATGGGACATTGAGGAATCTGAAAATGACAAGAGACTGAGAAGTTCTGCAGTACAAAATGTTAAAAGTACTATCACGAACAACCAAGGTGTCACGAATGAGGACGATGACTTGGGTTTTCCTGGGTTATTAGATATTAATCTAAATATCAAAAGAAAAGAGTTTGTCATCGTTACTGGTTCAATCGGTACCGGTAAGACATCGTTACTGCACGCCATGGAAGGATCAATGAGAAAAGACAGGGGTGATTTGAAAGTGTACGGATCTTTAACTTTCTGTTCTTATCCATGGGTCCAAAATGCCACGATCAGAGATAACATCTTGTTTGGCTCTGAATTTCATTCTGAAAAGTATTCAGATGTTGTAAAAGCTTGTGCACTTGATGTTGATTTCCAAATTCTTCCCGAAGGAGATTTGACAGAGGTTGGGGAACGTGGTATCACTTTATCTGGTGGTCAAAAAGCCAGAATCAATTTGGCCAGGGCTGTATATTCGGATAGAGATATCATTCTCCTTGACGATGTTTTGAGTGCTGTTGATGCCAGAGTGGGGAAACATATCATGAACGAATGCATTTGTGGTCTATTGAAAGACAAGACCAGAGTTTTGGCCACACATCAACTTTCATTGATTGGTTCTGCTGACAGAGTTATTGTCCTTGATGGGTCAGGGAGTATTGATGTTGGAACTCAGGAAGACTTGATCAACAGAAGCAAGACATTTGCCGCTTTGATGGAATACAGTAACGATGATAGTTCCAAAGTAGAAGAAAACCCGAAACAGGAAGAAATTGCTGAGAATGAGGAGAATGAATTGAGAAAACAACAAACACAAATCTCCAGAATTAGAACAAATGTGGCAGCTGATAAGGATGAACAAGGACAAAAGGCTATAGGATCAATTGAGTCTAGAGGTGTTCAGTCAATCTCGTTTGGGTTGTATGGCGATTATCTGGCTCTAGGAAGTGGGTTGCCCAAATGGTTTGTTGTCCCAGCTTTTATTCTTGGACTAGCTATCAATGGGTTTCTTCAATGTTTCCATGCTGTTTGGTTGACTTTCTGGATCTCTGACAGGTTTGGATATCCATCTGGAGTATACGCAGGTCTTTACGCTCTGTTTGTTGCTCTTGCCACATTGTCATACCTAGTTTTGTACGCGTTGATGGCTGTTATCAACAATAATTCTGGTTTGAAATTGTTCAACATGAGTACTTACAAATTGTTGAAGACACCAATGTGGTACATGGATATCACCCCCATTGGTAGAATTTTGAACAGATTTACCAAAGATGTTGATGTTTTGGATACTGATTTGATTGAACAGTTGAGATTGTTCACTGTGTCTGTTTCATTGGTGGGTGCTACACTTGTTTTGTGTGGTATTTACATTCCTTGGTTTTTCTTAGTGATTCCGTTCTGTTTCGTGCTTTATTATTTGCTCGCTACATACTATAAGACTTCGGCTTTGGACCTGAAGAGGCTTGAATCAAACAAGAGATCTTTTGTGTTCAGCTTGTTCAACGAATCATTAAGTGGTATGAAAGTGATCAAATCATATGGATCGAAACAGAGATTCTTGGATAAATATGAGAAATTAATTGACAATATGAATGGTGCTGCATTTTTGACTTTTGCTAATCAGAGATGGCTATCCATCAGATTGGATCTCGTTAGTTGCATAATCACTCTCTTTGTGAGTTTGATGTGTGTTTGTGGTGTGTTCAATCTGAACGGTGCTTCATCTGGTCTATTGGTGTCATACATCATCCAAGTTTCTACTGTTATTTCATTGACTTTGAGATCCATGACCCAAGTTGAGAATGATTTCAACTCAGTTGAAAGATTGTTCGAGTACGCAAGAGAGCTTCCTCAAGAGGCTGCTTATGAAATTGAAACTACAAAACCAGATGAGTCATGGCCAAGTGATGGATCCATCCACTTTGACAATGTGAGCTTGAGTTACAGAGAAGGTTTACCTTTGGTTTTGAAGCACGTCACATTCGAAGTCAAGGCTGGTGAGAAAATTGGTATCTGTGGCAGAACTGGTGCTGGTAAAAGTACCATTATGAACGCCATGTTTAGAGTTAGTGAGCTTGCCACTGGTACCATTACTATTGATGATATCAATATCTCATCAATAGGTTTAGCAGACCTAAGATCCAAGTTGTCTATCATTCCTCAAGATCCAGTGTTATTCCATGGTACCATAAGACAAAATCTGGATCCATTTGGTAATTCTACAGACCAAGATCTATGGAGTGCATTGAGAAGAAGTTGGTTGGTTGAAGAAGGTGCTAACGGTATCCGTGAATTCGATTCTAGTAAGGACCAGTTGAAATTTTTGCACAAGTTCCATCTAGATCAGCTTGTCGAAGATGATGGTGCAAATTTTTCACTTGGTGAGCGCCAGTTGCTGGCTTTGGCTAGAGCTTTGGTTCGTAATTCCAAAATTCTGATTCTCGATGAAGCTACATCGAGTGTTGATTACGAGACCGATGCAATGATCCAATCCACTATTGTAAACGAGTTTGCTCACTGTACCATCCTGTGTATTGCACATAGATTGAAAACCATCTTGAACTATGATAAGATATTGGTTTTGGATAAAGGAGAAGTGAAAGAGTTTGATACTCCCTACAACCTATTCAAGCAAGGGAAAATTTTCACCGAAATGTGCGAAAGATCAAATATTACTGAACAGGACTTTGTCTTGCGGAATGGCTAGTTAATAATCTTAAGTACACCTAAGAACTCTATAATGTATCATCAACGTAATACACCCGAACACCATATATATTTTCCGCGAAAGATCTATGTTTTTTTGTTTACGAAACTGGGAAAGGTGCAGAGTGGAGTTTCAAGAGTTTTTGAGTGACACTTGCTTTTTGATACGGCTGAAGAGGTGTCAGTTGCAATATTTGTGCTACCGAGTATCCACTGAATTATCAATTTCTAATATTTACAATCGCAGCCCTTCATAAAGCTCACACAGGAACAAAAGTCTGCCATTTTTTATTTTTGTTTCTCCACTCACCTTAGAAATCGCCACTTCAGCTCAACCAATGTCTGAACTTAGAAAGTCTACAATATACCACTTGAAGCCAGATCCTCCTCAGATATGCTCTCCAGAGCACAGTGTGCATGAAGCCGCTCAGCGTATGGCAAATAAAAGAGTCCATTGTGTTCTCGTGAATGACGAACATGGCGTGCTCATAGGTCTTTTCACCGCAAAAGATCTTGCTTTTAGAGTGGTGGGAATGGCGAGAGACCTGCACTCGACTAAAGTAGGGGATATAATGACGAAGACTCCTTTGTGTCTCCATATGGATACCCCAATCAGAAACGCTTTGCAGATCATGGTAGAGAGAGGTGTTCGGCACTTGCCCCTCTTGGACAACTTTGGTTCAATCAAAGGCGTGTTGGATATCACCAGATGCTTCCATCAAGCATTGCTAAGGCTAGAAAAGATTTCATTAACAGCAAAAAGTCTTAAGGGTATCCTGGATGATCTTGCTTTCGATTATGAGGATTTGCACAATAATGAAGCTCAAAAAATCGTCGATGACGTGAAAAGATTGACTGAGCTTTTTGAAATACCTACGTTATCAACCGTTTTGGATAGAAGCACAGTACCATCATTCATTGACTCGTCAGAAACAGTTCTCACAGCTGCACGGCGCATGGTCGATAAACAGACCACCGCGTTACTGGTTCGTGATAAAACAAGCTCGTCAGGAAAGGTGATTGGAATATTCACATCCAAAGATATTTGTTATCGTGTTCTTGCCAGGGGTTTGTCTCCAGAAAGTTGCTCAGTTGCCAGGGTATTGACTACAAGTCCCGAGTTTGCAAAAAGCGATATGAATATTGGCGCTGCTTTAAGGCAGATGTATCAGGGCCATTACATGAATCTACCTGTTACAGATTTCAACACTAATGAGATAATCGGCGTTGTAAGTGTTTTGAATTTAACTTATGCATCTCTTGCTCAGCTTGGTAAGAGTGAAAATGTTGATAGGAGCTCTTTCGGTCCAATGACCTTGAAAGAAGTGTCAAATCGTCTTGGTGGTGATAGCACTCCTATCTGGGATAACTTATGGAGCTCTTTGGAGAAATCTGTTGACGATATCCACAGTCTAGAACACAGTGTAACAGGAAAGTCTCCATCTCAGTCAAGATCACAAACACCAAGTATGACCAGTCGCAGAAGTTCTGCCAATCACGGTTTGACTTTCAGTTCCGCTGGTCGTTCCTTCCCAAGAAGAGTCTCAAACGAGGAGTCAAGAACAGTTCCAACACCTAGGTTCAGAAGAGTTCTCTCTGCAGAGTCGCTTACTAGAACTGGCTTCTATATTAGACGCAAATCAATTGTGTTCAATGTGAACTACAACACAGAAGAGACACACAAGATCAAGATGACTATGAGTGATGACGTTTCGATATATGATGACATCAAACTTTTGGATCTGTTGAAACAGGAACTCAATATCAAAGTTGATTTCAATCTGGATGATCACGATATGTTCTACTTCGACGAAGAGAGAGACATGGTTACTATTACAGATGAATCGGACTTGATCGAGGCTATCAATGCAGCAGGAAAGGCAGAGAATTCTGTTGTGGAGATAATTATTCGAAAGAAGGAGCAAGGTTTATTAAAGATGTTTTGGAAACATATCGCAAAATGGAACGTGTTTCAAGGTAGCACCACAAATATATTTGGTGGCACTTTAGCAGTTTTGTGTATGGGTGTTATTTTAGGATTTAGCTGGACTAAAGGAACGTTGTTATGGGCTAGATGAACAACGATGGTAATGATGAGAAAAGAATTGTAAAAAACTTTTGGCGTGATTTTTGACGAACTATGATGATAATGATGCATATTATATATAACTACAGATGGCACTAGTAGTATATCGTTCAATATCCGCCTCCGTATTTACTTGAAAACAGTTGTTGTGATGAGCAATCCATGGTGCAAGCAAATAACAGGAGCCCCTTGTCTCAAAGAGGAGATTCAATGAACCGTCAAAATGTATCCATCTTTCGTTCTGACAACATGATCTTCTATTTCATAGTCAAAGAAATTACCAATCTGTTGGATGTTCTTAGCATTCCTTATTCTGTTTCTCAGGACAATATCCTCCGACATGTCATCAGTAATCGAGTTGAAGTGATCTTCAGAGAAAACAAGATTGTGTAAATAACCTAGAGCCAAAATGCTGATGTAATATTATTGCTTACGCAAGCAGAAAAAAATTTGAAATTGTTCGAAACGCTGTGAAGAAGTGAACAACAGGAACATATTAAACTTCCATCCGTTTGATTTTGGGTTTGCTTGTGCTTTGAAATCGTCTTTGACTTCTGATCCTTCACAGACGTCATTTCAAACATTAGAGTCGCTCAGTTCGCTCAGTTATTTGTTGAACTGTATCCAAGACTTTTCTACCACGACGTGAAAGGTATGTTGCATTCTTCTAGCTTTAAAAAGCGTGTTTTAGTTCTGAGATTATCTGGTGATAAACTCATCCTGGCTTGACCAACTCAATTCAATCTGCCATTGGGCCTCAAGCTACCCGATTTTCTCCCTTCTTGCTTTTTTGCAGGCTTCTCATACTAACTCGCCAAATCAGAAATCAACTCGTTAATCCGAATATAAGGTTAACATCACCCTCTCCAACAATGGCTTCCTTGACACCAGATATAAACAATGCTTTGCTGCAACTTCTTGGAGGTCTTTCTTCAGCCGATAACTCTATTCGTGCAGCCACCGAAGCGGAGCTATTCAAAACATGGACTGCCCAAGATCGTGTTGATATTCTCTTGGTATTCCTTGCTGAGCAGGCAACATCCGGCGCCAATGAGCAGGCGAAATCTTTCTCAGCCGTCACATTCAGACGAATTGCCATCAGATCCCCTCAAAACATAACATCTGTCACCGAAAGAACCATCTCCACCATCGACACAGGGGCGCTTCACCAAATCCGTTCTTCTTTCCTTAAAGGATTTGTTGCACAACAATCCAATAGCGTCAGACACAAAATCGCAGATGCCATTGCTGAAATAGCCAAAGATGATGTCCCAGGTGAATGGACTGAGTTGCTACCTACTTTGGTCGAAGCTACCAAAAATCCAGACGTTAGTTTTAGAGAGTCCGCTTTCAGAATTTTTGCTGCCAATCCAACTTTGATTAGCATCAAATACCTAGATCAAATGTTACCTGTCTACAACACTGGTTTCAACGATGAAAGTGATGATGTTAGAATTGCCGCCTGTAATGCCTTTGTTGGATTTTTCCATATCCTACCAAAGAAAGCTTGGCCAAGTGTTGAATCGTTGCTACCAAGTCTGCTGAACGGTCTTCCAAGACTTCTGCAGAATGGGAATGACTCTTCATTGGCATCTGTTCTTGAGTCGTTAATTGAACTCGTTGAGTTGGCTCCAAAGCTATTCAGCAACATGTTTGGTACCATCATCGAGTTCTGTTCTGCTGTTGCAAAGAACAAGGATCTTGATTCTAGTGCCAGATTATCTGCTTTAGAATTGTTAACTACATTCAGTGAATCGAGTCCAAAGATGTGTAAGAAGACTCCCGAATATACTCAAGCCATCGTTGTGATCACTTTGAGTTTGATGACTGAAGTTTGTGCCGATGATGACGATGCTGCTGAGTGGAACAACTCTGATAACACGGAGGATGACGAAGAGGAGATTGAACATGACTCGGGTCGCCAAGCGCTTGACCGTGTTTCACTAAAATTGGGTGGTGAGTCACTTGCTGCCCCATTGTTTCAGTTGATTCCACCAATGTTGACTTCAAACGATTGGAGAGAACGTCAAGCTGCTTTGATGGCTATATCCTCAGCTGCTGAAGGATGTAGAGATGTTTTGATTGGTGAGACTCAGAAATTGCTAGATTTGATCCTTCCTCTCTTGAATGATCCACACTCAAGAGTCCAATACGCCACATGTAATGCTTTGGGTCAAATATCTACTGATTTCGCTGATGAAATTCAAAGAACTTCTGGTGATCGTATTGTTCCTGCCCTTGTCTCAAAGTTGACCAATCAATCTGTTCCAAGAGTTCAAGCCCATGCTGCCGCTGCCCTAGTCAATTTTTCTGAGAATGCTACCAAAGAAGTTTTGGAACCATATTTGGATGATCTATTGACCAATTTATTAACTTTGCTGAGAAGTCCAAAACGTTACGTTCAAGAGCAAGTTTTGACAACAATTGCTATTGTTGCTGATGCTGCTGAGCAGAAATTTGTCAAATATTATGATACTTTGATGCCATTGTTGATCAACGTTTTACAAACCGATATGGGTGACGACAACAGACTTCTGAAAGCCAAGTGTATCGAATGTTCCACTTTGATTGCTTCTGCTGTTGGAGCCGAAAAATTCTCTGCTCATAGCCAAGAGCTCATTCAATTATTTGCAGCTATTCAACAGTCTGATTTGAAAGAAGATGATCCGGTCAAGCCATATCTGGAACAAGGTTGGAGCAGAGTTGCCCGTGTTATTGGAAACCAATTCTTGCCATTTTTGCCAAGTGTCCTTCCGCCACTTCTAGAGGCTGCTAAAGCAACACAAGATATTAGTTTGTTGGAAGAAGATGAAGCTGAAGAGTTTGACCAAAATGAAGACTGGGATGTTATTCAATTGTCCGGTAAACACATTGCTGTACACACCGCTCTTTTAGATGACAAGGCAGCTGCAATTGATTTAATCAGTGGATATGCAGACATCTTGAAAGGTGATTTTTATCCTTACACCAAGGAAATTATTGTTTCCATCATCTTACCTGCTTTGGACTTCTACTTACATGATGAAGTCAGACGAGCAGCAGCTAGTTCATTGTCTCCATTATTACTGACCGCAAAAGCTGCTACTGGTGACAACTCACTTGAGACTTTGGAGATATGGCAATTCATTGCTGATAAACTAATCAAGGCTATTGGTACCGACCCATCTGTTGATTTACTGTTCACCTACTACAGTGCTTTCCATGATTGTATAACTGTTATTGGTGATAATGCTCTATCGGCAACCCAATTAGACGCTTTCACGAATAATGTCAAATCGAACTTGGATGAACTTTATGATCGTTTGAAAGATCGCGAAGGTCAGGATGACGAGTACAATGAAGAGCTTGACGAGGATCAAGGTGATTACACCGATGAAGAACTTGCTGATGAAATTAATAAGGCTATCAGTACTGTTTTGAAATCAACCGGTGCCAATTTCTTGCACACATTCCAAATCTTGGTCCCAACTGTTGCAGCTTTCATCAACGATGAAAATGTCACCGCAAAGTTATTTGGTATTTGTGTTGCTGCTGATTTGATTGAGTTCACTGGTGAACAATCTTTTGTTTACCAAGAGCTATTTTTAAATCAAATTGGTGAATCACTATCTAGCCAAGATAGCTCTATCCGTCAAGCAGCTGCATACGCTGTTGGCTGTGCTGCTCAACATGCTCCAAATGTGTATGGTGACTTCATCTTTGCTGCCTTTGAACCGTTGTTTAAAATTACTCAAATTCCAGATTCAAGAGGTGTTGGAAACCTTACTGCCACAGAGAATGCTTCTGCTGCAATTGCTAAGACATTGGCAGCTTTTGGTGAAAGATTACCGAACTACAATACGGCTGTGGAAAGTTGGATTAAGACCTTACCAATCACTCAAGATACAGAGGCTGCTCCATTCCCTTACAGATTTTTGAGTAAGTTGATTGACCAAAACCACCCAGCCATCACTTCCAATGTTCAAACCGTTGTCAATAACGTTATCCAAGCCCTTGCATTTAATTCCATATCAGGTCAAACAGCTGAAGTTGTGGTTGCCTCCACAAAAAAGCTTTTAGGTCAAATTCCACAAAATGATGCCATTGCCCTATTGAACAGTTTCCCAGCTGACACGAAACCAACAATTCAAAGATGGTTTGCTTAATAGAGGTCTTTTGGTTTATTTGTTGTTAGCATCGTCATCGTCATATGATATTTGGTTTTTGTGTCATCAATTTTTAACACGGTTAGGTTTTGTTTCATTCTATTCTGCTTCTAATTCTCGATTAAGTTCTTCAGTTTTCGACACTATCGTTTACAGTGAATCTGTGTAATTCAGAGTTTGCTTGATGTTTTATATATCCACCTTTTGTACTGATTTTGACTGCTGACTCAGCATTTATCTCATCGCCAAAAATTAAAGACACTACTAAAAAAAATTTTAAGCAGTACTCCAGCTCGTACTGGTTCACAAAATAAAACCGATAGGACCATGGGATTAGCTGGCACGAGAGTGAAACAGAGATTTGGGTACGATCCTCGTAATACTAAGTGGGCTAATGACACGGACAGGTTTGGTCGCCAGTACTTGGAGAAGCAAGGTTGGAAACCGGGTAGTGGTCTTGGTCTTGTGTCCCATGCCATGACTACACACGTCAAAGTGAACATCAAAGATGATACCGTTGGTCTTGGTGCCAAACTTGCAAAGAAAGGAAAGAAAGATGAGTTCGACAGTGGGGAATGTTCTGGACTTGATGTATTCCAAAGAATTTTGGGAAGGCTTAATGGGAGAGAAGAAGAGATCAGTAAGGAATTGGATATACAGAAAAAAGAGCAGATAACTGGTAAATGGGGTATGATATTTGTCAAAGGTGATACCTTGAAAAGTACGTGGGATGGTGAAGCTAGAACACTCATAGCTAAAGCTGCTGAGAAAAAAAGAAAGAGGGAGGAGAATGATGAGGTATCGATTGATAGCGAGGGTGATCAAAAGAAACCTAAAAAGGACAAGAAAGAAAAGAAGAGGGAAAAGGTTGAGAAAAAATCTAAGAAAGATGAGAAAGATAAGAAAACGAAGAAAAACAAGAAAGAGAGGAAAGAAAATAAAGAAAAGAAAGAGAAGAAGGAGAAGAAGAATAAGAAAGACAAAAAAATGAAGGAGAAAAAAAATAATAATGAAGTTACTCGTGAGAGCATGTTGAGTCCAACTGAATCACGATCTGAAAATTCTGCCATTTCAACAAGATTGAGTGTGAGGTCCAGATGGATTAAGCAGAAAAGAGCAGCCACCATGGACTCCAAGGCATTGAATGAGATTTTTATGATTACGAGTTGAACTTAGACGCATATTCATATATAGCATAAAGTAGAAAGCATAGATGACGCCAAATGTTTACTTGCTTATCCTACGTAACGATATTAGTATATAAAACGAGTTAAAGATTAAAATAAAGGACGATAATCTATCTAAAAAGCGGCAAAGCCAAGGCCACAAACAAACACGGTACTGAATGTGATTACAAACGCCAAAGTGGAGCTGTCCAAGGAAGGTCTAGCAGTGTATGAACCATCACTAGATCCAGTTGATGTGCTTGAACCTGAAGCTGTAGCACCAGTTGAAGATCCGGTCTCTGAGGAACCGTCATCAGCTGTTTTAGAGCCACTAGAACCAGAACCAGAACCACCACCAGAGGCGGTGATGCCATTACTAGCAGATGACAAAACAGCGGCGCATGATGAAGCAGCAGAAGCACTTCCAACCAAAGTAGCAGAACCATCAAAATCACAAGCAGATGATTCAGAGTCATTCTCTTCGTAGTACTTGTTCAACAAGAAATTCAACTTGGTGGAAGCATCACAGTATGAGTATTGACCGTATTCGCCAGTGGATCCGTTGGCACTAATCTCTGAACAATCAATTTCACCACAAATAACACTGTATAGATCACCATAATCGTCCGTATCAACATCAGATGCGACTTGACATTTCACAGAGGCAGACAAACATTTACAGACATCCTCATCTGGAGTTGGCGGTAGTTCAGTGTTGGCTCTCCAGTTTGAGTTTTGTGTAGGACAGGCCAAAGAAGTGGTTGATGCAGCGCCGGAAGAAGCAGATGTTGGCTTGATGCTTCCAAGTTCTGATTTCAAGTAGTTGAAGTCATCTAGTGTCTTAACATCATTATCTTCAATGGAAACAAGACCATAGTTGTTGGCTTCTTCGTAGTACATGTAAACAATACCACCTGACCAAACATCAGTCATGTCATCAGAGTACAAAGCAGCAACCTCTGTGAATTTTCTAGGAGTGACTTCGTTACAACCATACTCAGAAAAGAACACTGGAATGGAAATGTTTTTAAATTCTTCAGTTCTAGCAGCATATCCAGACTTCTCAAATGTAGATTCACCACACCATTCATACATGTTGATACCGTAGAAATCAACTTTAACATCTTCGTCACCACAAGCGAAGTAATCAGCCATATCAACACGAGTACCAGAATCGTCATTTGTTGAATATCCTACTGGAATGTCTCTGTAACCTTGATCAGAAATGTAAGCTTTAACATCTCTAACAGCAGCTTTGACAAAGGCAGAGGCTTCTGTATTCGATGCCTCGTTGGCGACTTCATTACCAGCAAAGAAACCAAGAACATTAGTATAGTTGGACAAAGCATCAACAACGTCTCTATAACGTTTGTACAACTCCAAATCCCATGCTGGAGAGTCTCTGTTAATGGACAAGGATGGTTCAGATAAATCAGCAATAACGTAGATACCATTCTCGGCAAAAAGATCTAGACATTCTTTGTGGGAAACAGTAGTGTTCACAGCGTAAACTCTCAAAGTGTTGGTGTGCAATTCCAAAAGATAAGGCAAATCTCTTTCACATGTATCAGCATCAGAGAGTGGATCAATAAAAGTGTCGTCACTGGTACTGTTAGCAGTATCTTGTTGGTAAGCAACACCTTTGATGTAGAACTGAGAACCGTTGTTGGAGTAGTAAAACTTGTTACCAATAACCTCAATAGCTGGTACATCAGCATCAGTACCTTCAGTATCAGCGTTGGCAATCACGGAAGATGTGAACAAGGCCAGAGAGCTTGTAAGCAAGTGTGAGAATCTCATTATAAGCGATTGCAGAGACTTTCGTGGGTATCAGATGTTTTCAAACGAAGGACAAGTGGGTTGAGTATGAAATAGTGTATATAACGAACGGAGTATTTGAACAAATTATATAAAACTTGAAACGTAGACAGCACCTTTCGACGATTCGACACGCTCAGAGAATTCCAAAATTTCACGCAAAAAATTCTTTGAGGCAGCGTGTTTGTTTATATTTGGTTGGGGAATTGAGTGTTAATCACCAGTTGATCCATCTACTCATTCAGGCACACATTCTGATCACTCTCTTGCTAAATTTAGAAGTTTGGTACTCACACGAAGCGTTCTCACTTACAATTTCATCAGAATAAGCTTTGTTTATGCGCAATTGCCAAACCTGGTGATCTTTGCTTGCTCCGTTAAAGTTACCCGGACACGTCACTCCCATAGTTAAGCGATTCTAGAAAAAGGCGCCGATCAGCATTCTCGAGGTACCAATACATCACTGGCCTATTACATCAAGGTACGGTTCTCTAATAGGAAGGTATCTCATAAAACTAAACAAAAACAACACGCCTGTGCGTCGATTCTTTTAAAAACTGTCTATTTCAGCATTCTCTTGTTTCAATGATATCGCCCAGCTTCGCCCAAGCTTTTTCAAATCATTAATAAAGACACACCACCAACAGCAACGACAGTCAAAGCTGAAGTCAACAACAAAGAGATGTTTGGAACTTGAACATTGGAAGCACCAGAAGAAGAAGATGATGAAGAAGTTGAGGAAGAACTGGAGGCAGTTTGAGAACCAGAAGATGACTTTTCATCGCTGTCAGAAGCGGCGGTACCAGTGGCTGATGAACCTCCGGTAGTTGAAGCAGAAACATCGCCAGTGATGGTAGCAAAACCAGATTCTCCAGCCGCGGATAGAGCTGAAGAACAAGCAGAAGCAACAGAACCTTCAACAACAGAAGCTTGACCATCAAAATCACAAGCGGAAGAAGATTGATCTTGTTCATTATAGTACAAGTTCAAGACAAAGTTCAATTTTTGTTTTGCAGAACAGAAGGAATAAGCACCATATTCACCGGTGGTACCATTGGTGTTTATTCCACCACAGTCAATTTCAAAACAGATGTAAGAAAAGATGTCAGAGTAATCGTCCTCATCAACATCATCTGCAACAACACAAGAGGCAGCCTTTTCAATACAAGAACATAAAGCCTCATCTGGAGTTGGAGGTAAGGTGTTTGAAGCCTTCCAGTTTGAGTTTTGGGTTGGACATGAAAGAAGAGCAGTTGATTCGGTTTGGTCTGAACTGTGAGCAGAGGTTGGTGTAACAGCCAAGATTTCAGACTTGTAATAGGAGTAATCATCAAGAGTCTTCACATCATCACCATCTACTGAAACCAAACCATAATTGTTGGCTTCTTCGAAGTACATGTACACAATACCACCTGACCAAACATCAGTCATTTCATCAGAGTACAAAGCAGCAACTTCTGTGAACTCTCTTGGAGTAACTTCATTACAACCATATTCGGAGAAGAAGACTGGAATGGTCAAGTTTTTGAACTCTTCAGTTCTGTCAGAGTAACCAGATTTTGTGAAGGTTGAATCACCACACCATTCATACATGTTGATACCATAGAAGTCTGCTCTTTCCTCAAGTTCACCACAGGCAAAGTAATCAGCAATGGCAACACGGGTATCAGCATCATCATTTGAAGAGTAACCAACTGGGATGGATCTGTAACCTTGGTCTGCGATATAAGCTTTGGTATCTCTGACAGCAGCCTTGACAAATGGAGAGGCATCAGTGTTGGTGTTGTCATTGGTAACTTCATTACCAGCGAAGAAACCAAGAATGTTAGTGTAATTTTGGAACTCATCAACAATGGTAATGTAACGGTTGTACAACTCAACGGTCCAAGCTGGGTCTGATCTATCAATGGAAAGACCTGGTTCAGAAAGATCAGCAATGATATAGATACCAGCGTCTTGCAACTGTTGAATACACGAGGTGTGATCCTGTGATTCGTTCAAGGCATAAACACGGATAGTGTTGGTTGCAGCTCCGACCAGGTATGGGATATCTCTAGCACAAGCATCACCATCTGCTAGAGGGTCAACGAAAGATTCACCTGAGGTCACATTAGCAGTATCTTGTTGGTAAGCAATACCTTTCATGTAGAACTGAGAGCCGTTGTTGGAGTAGAAAAATTTGTTACCAACAATCTCAATAGCAGGTAAATCATCGGCTGTGACTTTGCTAACCAAAGCAGCAGCTAGAAGAGTTAAAGATTTGAAAAGCATGATGGTTTCTCCGCGTTCTGTTTAACGAATGATTAAGGGGTTCAACGGACTCAAAACGAATGTGAGCTTTCAAGGTTAACTCAAAATTCAAAATGGTGTTGAATTTTTTTTGAATTTAGGTACTTTTTCTCTTGATCTTGAGAATTTGATCAGACGGTCCGACAAGACAACACACGCTTTTGTTTTTGTTTTTTACGTAAGCCAAATTGCCGGATTCGTCTGATCTGGCGAAAAAATTGGTTCGATCAAGTCATGATTCCGCGCCTCCCGCCGCAAAAATGTAAACAAAATATTTCCGCTTTGAGCAGTTGCGGAAAATGTGATTCGGTCTAAAAAATGAGCCCTGTTTCTTGTTCGCCAAATTACGCAAAATATTAACCTCATTGGAAAAAAAGGCGAGGCTCCTTTGGTGAATGGTACCACTTGTGATTTGGTCTAAGAATAGACATTACGCCAATGTCATTCGTCTCTTCTTCATGGGTCTGTTCAATACATTCCACCTGGTCCCAGATTACTAAGAGGCCCACGAGAATCTTATTTTTGCGAAAACGCGTATTCATATATTTTGAGATTTTCACTAACATTTAGAACGCGACCCCAAAAATAAATCTTTTTGATAAGTGTCGTATATATTGAAGACTTGACCGGAGGATGGGTGAAAATGAATGTCATAATCATGATATGTATTCCCTTCTTAGGTTGTTGTGGCTAACTACAACTTCGCCTTCTCTATGTTCGAAGCTTCGTTTTTGATCCCTTCTCTTGAACTCACCAGAAAACAGTTTTGATCGGTGGTGGTGTTCCTGTAGTTGTGATGATATAGGATGGAGCATTAGCCCCTGTATCATCATTATCCTGATCATCAGGTTGTATGAGCCCCTCCAAGGCGGTACCATCCAAACTATCACCAATGTTTTCAGGTAAAAATTTGTGGGTAAAAGCTGGAATCAACACCAAAGCCAAGAAAGTGGTTAACACAAATAGATAAAGACTCAAATACTTCAACACTAAGCTCTGTCTGCGCTTCTGCATTGGCCTGCTGTACACTTTTCCACGAAATTGCTTTTGTGGCTTGAGCCAGAAAAGCAGCCAAGTGTGCCATTTATCAAAGTAAGGTATGAAGACAAAAGGGGTTTGTGCAAAGAACAAGCAGTGACCTAAGGTAAAATCGACAGCAAACAAGGACATCTCCATCACCTTCACAGTAATTTCCCTAAACGGTTGAGAGATATTTCTCCAGCCAACTGCCTTTCTGTACCAAAACCCAGACCACCAAGAAGCATTTATACGATCATTCTTAAACTCTCTTGATAACAATAAGATCGTAACAGCCTTGAATATAACATCTTGGATGCTGATAATGCACAATATACACGACAATGTTCTGGCACCATTCCAGCCTTCCAAAAACCAGATCATTTGGAAAGTTGTGATATGAACCACAATTGAGCCAGTGTGTGCTAACGCGGCAATGGTAGCCCCAAACTTTTTCTTGTTTGGGCTGTAGCAATTCACACAAGGACCGGTTAAACATGACACAGGAAATAAGAATGCAAGAATTAGAGAGTCTGAGACAATAGGGAAGAATGTTAACAAAATCAATCTTAACACAGCATTCGTAGGTTTCACTTGTTTAACACCATTTTGAGCATTAATGAATGTGTAAGCAAAAAACAAAAGGACAGACTTCCCAATTGGTATGAAAACTTCAGTCATTATTGTATCCCATGCTTTGGACTTTCTTGTGTCAACCACATCGTCTTCGCTTTCAACGCCAATGAGAGCCCTTTTGTAACCAGTGTACCTGGCTCTCCCCAGCTTGACCATACCGACCCACGACCTTTTGTGATAACTGACATTGCCTCTAGACAACCAGCGGATAAAATCTCTGTAGTCCAAAAAGAATGAGAAAAATGAGAATTGATGAGGATTGAAGAAGAATGGGGCAAAACACAAAGAGACAACAGTAAGCCAAAACCACAACAATGCAGGTTGCCACATCGTCAATGTAGCAAACAACAACATTAAAAACAACTCAGCGCCACTATAAATTGATAGCGTTGCAAATTTCGAGTATAGATCTGCCATCTGGATCCGCGAGGTTGCAAATCCTCTACCAGTGGAGATGTATCGAGCACCACCAAAGGTAACATCGGTAGTCAAAGCATTCGAGTAAATTTGACACACAAAGACCTCAAACAATGGCGAGAACGAACCAATGTGACACCCAAATCTCGAAAGGGCTTTCCAGGCACCTCTTTCTGTCAATTCTTGAACGATTAATGGGACAAAAGAGATGAAGAAAACAATGAAAACAGAAAACACAAAAATTGTGACCCAGTTGAGAACCGGTTGCAAATTGTAACAGCCAATGGGTTTCTGAAGGTCTGTATAAGGAACATCTTTGTTGTAGTCGCAACTGGTGGACTCAGTGATCAAAGCACCTAGATTGAGTAAAACTATCATAAACATCTGAACAGATAATGTGATAAACAAGTTGTTGATGTGGAACCCGGGATGTGCATAGTAAAATGACAAAAATCTGTCCAATGGCAATTGAGTCCCCAAATAGTAATATTCCCTAGACAACATCTGTTCGCCCATACCAGCACCGATTTTTGTGGTAAAATTTAAAATCGACCCAAATCCCAAATCACGACCTTTTCCACATTGGTAGTAGTCACAGTGTTTGATTCTTCCACCTCTCAATACAGCAGTCATTCCGGCATAGATGTCTTCGTTTAAGTGTAAACCTTTCTGAGCTTTTGAGATACCGCCTCTTGTCGTCATGAAGATTGCATTCAAAAAATCAGGATGACCGTAGTGAAGTTTACCGCCAATCTCAGCTAGCGTCCGTGCAAACAATGTTCCAAATGTCTGTTCCTTACCTGCTGCAACATCTCCGAGTACTCCAGTGTTTTCCGAAAAGATATACTCTCTTGCGCCCACAATAGCAACAGGTGGAGGAGCACGCTTCGAAGCAACTGAGGCGACATAAGGTGGTGATTCATCGATGTCGATTTCCTCAAATTCCGACAATAGAGCCCTAATTTTGAGACACTCTTCAATGTAGTTATCTTGATTTGCATCAACAACCTGAATGTACTCACCACGGTAGAAGATTAAAGAATGATTCTGATTATCTGATTTTCCATCACCTAAAATAGGATTACCTGAAAGTCTAACTCTGTAGTGCGGTTTTCTTTTCCCATCTTCTCCAAGTTCACACTTACCATCGATTAAGGCAGAGTAGTATATCTTCTCTCCATTCGCTTCCTCAGTGTTGTCTTCTGTTTCAAGATATGCAATCTTTATTTCAGGAAAATTGGTGAGTAAAGATTCGGTATCAGCATTCTCTGCCTCAGTAAGGTTTGCATACCTTTGCATAGCAATAATCAAGCGACATTTTCTATGAGCCATCACTTCAAGGTCAACCTCAAGTTGTTCTGGTGTCTCACAGTGAAATTGGACAATTCTAGGATTCTCCACCCTGTATAGCAACTTCAAAGCTTTGTGATAGTTGTGGAACCCTGTAACTGTTCTGTATAAGGTCTGTGTCCGCAAAGAAGCCCAGATTCTAGTTCTCAAAACTGACTCAGGGTCTGATGTCTTGAAACCAACACTGGAATATGGCAAGTCATCAATCTCCTCTTGGAGAAGATCATGATTGGGAGAACTTGCAATGGATTCATTCTCAACATATGGAGTTTCTATCCCTTCTTGTTTTGGCTTCTTCCTTGTGGTATCGTATCGTTTCGATTTGGAGGATAGTTTTTGAGACATATGAGCAATTGTTTTGGAGTCTCTCACAAAGCACTGCCATTCAGTTGGGTGGAGATGTTTCAAGTACTCGAGAAGTGGGATTCTGCTGGCTTTACCCTCTTCCTTGATAATTTCTTTCAAGGGCAAGATGATCTGTTCTTTGTAGTGAGGAATTAAGACGGTGAAGACAGGAAGACTTTCAACAGCTAGTGGTTCTGGCAATGGAGTTGATAAAGATTGAGCAAAGAAAGAGATCCTTCTTTGTGCCTCAGAGTCAGCCGGGAAAAATTCACTTTCTTTGTAGGTGTTATCATCGTGTGAAACAAAGAACACAGGGGAGCGCAAAGTTTTCTTCTCGTCAACACTGGAATCAACCTGCTGGTACAACAATTTCTGGACCATTTCAAGGGGTAACAAGTGATCCCGGTACATCGATATGATTATGGCATTCCAAATCTGTGACACCAAGATCTTTGGTTTATATTTAACTTCCATCTCCCTCACAGCAATTATTTTGGAATAAATTCTCTTAGGTAGTCTTGAATAAACATTTCGCCAAGGTGATAAAAGTGAGATTCCAATGACGAATGACAAAACAACTGAGACAAATGAATTGATAAGTACATACCAAAGATAAGTGTCAAGGAAAAACAATATCAAATCGGTCATGTAAATCAACGTCAACACAATTTTTGACTGATGCCTGCATAAGGTCGTGCCAAGCCATTTATCTCCAACACACCTTGTCATTTCCATAATGGATAGATTTCTAATAGGGTCTCTGATAGATAACGTCAAGAAGAAGTAAGACTCCAGAAATTTGGAGCCAAAAATCAGCATCCATAACAAGATGGAAAGGACTCTATTCTTCAATGTGAGAGGAGCAAAAGATGACGTAAAAGTTCTTGAGCTGGAATACCTTCTTGATGTGTTATCCCGTTTGAATTGTGTCCCGAAGAGCGCACCCAAGGGCATAACAGAAAAGTAGAGCACTGTGATAATGGCAATTACTAGTTGAGCAATAGAAAATGGGACAGCTACCTCTGAGTGTATTTGCAAACCATATCTGGCAAGCCAGAAGACAGGTGGCACAAAGTTAATCAGCCCAATGACCAATAATACAGTCAATCTCAATAGCAACGATTGTGCACCGGGCCATTTCCTTGGTACAAAAGTGAATTCGGCAAAAGTTGCGATTATTTGAATCAGACTTGCGATTGTTCCACCAAACGACATCACAAGTAGTCTTGCTTGAAGTGTGGGTTGATTATCAATCAATTGATTATAGCCAACCGTGTATAGTGAGGGTGAATTGAAGCTAGTGAAAAACCAAAATGAACAAAGATGAATAATCCACACCCTGTTAAAGTTTGTGGCAACATGAAACCAGGTTCTTCTTTCTTTGTAAGTCTTGTAGAATGCTTTATTCCAGTCAATTCGTGAAAACATATGATATCTCTCCGAGAGAGGTAAATCCACCATTCTAGGTCCTCCACCTCTCAACCTTAGCCGTTCAATTCCTTCGGGATACCAAAAAAGTTGATTCGCATCGTCATACCCGATCACCTCTCGATGGTCGACTTCTTTTCTTTTCTGGTTCTCGTTGACTCCTTCATACATTTGATTTCTCAAGAATTTGTAGATCGGTGTAATTACATTTTTCAAGAAGTCAAACTCTGGAACCGTCTCTTGGTTCAATCTGCACTCATCGGAAACGTAATAGTCATATGAGCACTTGTAAATGAAGCACAAACACTCAGGCAAAAATCTCACTTGATTAGCTTCTCCCCAAATCAAAAGGTAGAGGCCAATCTGTTCTATCATCTCGGTGGCTGTCAACAGGTGCATCTTTTCTTTCCATTTGTAGTTAGATGTCTCATAATTGAACTTTCTTTCGAGCTGATCAGGGGTGAACTTCTTCGTCATACTTGTGCTCATGGCAAATTCCTCCTCTCTCCTTTTGAACTCTCTGAGCTGGGACTGTATATCAACGTTTTTAGCTTTGGCGGCTTTCCTGTTTCTCCTGTAAGCACCACCTTTCAATTTCATGTATGAGAACCCTAAATCTTCATCCAAATCAAGCTGGGCAGCAAAGAACCACTTTTTGTAGTTGGAATCATCACCACCAATGTATGAAGCATGTAAAGATGTCAAAGCAGTGAGTGGGTTAGTTCTGCTTGCCCTAGAATCCAACTGAGTCATGAGATGATCAAAGATGTTCTGTAGTGATGACTTCTGGAAACCAAATTTCCTAGTAATGTTCTTCAAGATAGAGTAGATATCAGTTTGTGTGATTGGAACTGAAGCAGGATCAATCCAACAAGGGAATTTTCCAAGGGCCTGAAGAGTTGTAGCCTGCTCAATTTCTTTTGATGTTAAGTTCTGCCCTCTATTGGTGTCGGCCTCTGATGACTCTTGCCTCTTTTCTATAAGATTGGCTGTAGGAACGTTGAGTGGATCATTGAACTCTTCTATCTGTTCGGCTGGGTCATCTTCTTCATCAATAATCACGTCCCGAACGAAGTCACCAGTGGGAGGACCGTCAGGAACATCCTGTTCAGGAGGGGAAGGCCTTCCGAATCTAACCATCTTCTTTCCTGGCCGTAATTCAGTGTGATTCTCATAATCATCTTAATGTCATCCTTATCTTGCTGTAGATTCACAAGATAGAGATAACTGTTGGAGTGTTCACGTCTTTGTGTCACAAAAACCTTTGATTTCATACATGAATTTTGATAGGTCATGTGGGTGCACGTGAAAAAAGACGCTCCGGCTGATATTTTCCATAATATGCAGATCATGGGGAGAATTAGTGAAGCAGAGTAGTGGCGTATACAATGACTAGAAATGAGTAACCATACTTGAAATACAAAAATACAGGCGACATCACTCGGTATGAACTGGCCGGCTTTCGAATTTTTACTTTAAGTACTCTAAGAAATTTTTTTTGCATCGAGCAAACAATTCAGCTGACAGAGACACCAATATGACACGGGTCAAGATTTTTGATTTTTCTTTTCCAGTCTCAGTGAATCTTATGTTGAATCACCTGCGCATAAGGTGGTGAGAGCTGATATAGAATGAAAATATGAACCCCAAGATGCGACTAGTTCTTATGGGTGAATGATGTGAACCTGGTGAACGAACATACCTCCATAAGCCACACGCTACAGGCCGGTGCTGAGTTATACCGAAACTGAGCAGGGCTCACAGGTTCAGAAATTTTTCAATTCACACCTCCTTCCGGTAATTATTGATGTGTTTGGGCATTTTCGGCTTTGACTAGTCCCTCAAGGATGCGGTTTGCGGCTAGTTTTTATAAAATTTTCTCTCTTGGAAGTCTCAGATTCGACGAAAACGGGATCTAGATTCCCGAAAATCTGAAACTTAGTCTGTTTTCAGTTTGTTTTCCAAATTCCTAATCGGGACTAACTATGAGTAAGTGGCACGCCTGAGAATGACAGAAACTCTTGGAATCTCTTTTTCGGGTCTCAGACTGACGCTATAGGGTCTAAAAAAATGTAAACAACGTCCAAGTTGTCTGATATAACAAATCCTTGTTCCGCTCCCTTAAAAAATTTTCGCTTCTTTCCCTCTATCAACTCGAATCAGAGATACCTCAGCAAACCGACTGCCCGTTCCTTCCTTTATACTGAGCATTCAACAAGTGTACCTCCTTCGTCTACCCACTCTTACACTCATTCTGTTCTTTTGTCCCAACTGTTCAACGTTCTTTTCAAGATAAACAACACAACACAACAAAACAACAAATACCCTTTTTTTCCCTGTTGAAATGTTGTTCTCCAAACTTGCTTCCACCGTCGTTGCTGCTACTGCTTTGACCGGTGCCTACGCTGCTCCAGCTCAACACGTTCACAATCAACACAAGAGAGGTGTCGTTGTTGTCACTCAAACCCAAACCGTTGTCGTCAGCGCTGGTGCTCCTCAAGTTATTGAAGGTTCTTCTACCACTTACACTTGGTCCACTGTTAACACCAACCTGGCTGCTCCAACCTCTTTGAGTACCACCATCTCAAGAGAAGGTCAAGTTATCGCTGAATCTTCCTCAGTTGAGTTTGATTCTACCACTGAGGCTGCTGCTCCAACTACCGCTTCTACTTCCTCTACTGAAGTGCCAACCACTTCTGCTAGTTCTACTACCAATGATGCTGATTCCTCAACTTCTTCATCTAGTTCTTCCTCTGCTTCTTCTACCAACACTGGTTCATTCACCCCAAAAGGTAAAGGTATTACTTACTCCCCATACACCTCCTCCGGTAACTGTAAGTCATTGTCTGAAGTTCAAGATGATGTTGCTTCTTTGTCTTCATACGACTTGATCAGATTGTACGGTGTTGACTGTAACCAAGTTGAAAACGTCTTGCAAGCTAAAGCTGATGGTCAAACTTTGTTTTTGGGTATTTACTTCGTTGATGCTATTGAGGCCGGTATCTCCCAAATTGCTAGTGCCATTGAATCTTACGGTTCATGGGATGATGTTTACACTGTTTCCATTGGTAACGAATTGGTCAACGCGGGTTCAGCTACAGTTTCCCAAGTTTCTTCTTATGTTGAAGCTGGTAGAGCTGCCTTGACTGCTGCTGGTTACTCCGGTCCAGTTGTCTCTGTTGACACCCACATTGCTACTATCAACAACCCAGGTTTGTGTGACATCTCTGATTATATTGCTATCAATGCTCATGCTTACTTTGATTACAACACCGAAGCTTCCGATGCTGGTGAATGGTTGTTGTTGCAAATTCAAAGAGTCTGGTCTGCTTGTGGTGGTGAAAAGAATGTTTTCGTCACTGAATCCGGATGGCCACATCAAGGTGATACATATGGTAAAGCCATTGCATCACCTGAGGCCCAATCTGCCGCTCTATCCTCACTTGCTTCTTCTGTTGCTGACTCTGTCATTTTCTTCAATGCTTACGATGACTTGTGGAAATCACCAGGTTCTTTGAACGTTGAACAATACTGGGGTATCTACTAGATTGTTTAATCTATTAGCCGAGTTTTCAAATGGAATTTCTTTTTGTCCTCAATCCTTCAATGCTTTGAACAAGATCTCTCTTCCTGATCTTCTTATTTTATACCTTCTTCTCTTTTTACCATATTTTTGATCATTATATCCAATTTCTTAAAATACAAATTATCCTTGATACCGTTTGAATTATACTAGTAGTCGTTTATTATGTTCAACCTCTTCCTCTAAAATTACCTGTACTCCCTCCCCTTCTCGAGCCATTGTATTCACCGCCTCTGTGATTACCATACGATCTCGATCTTGCATCATGATCCCTTCTCGAGTCAAATCTGCTTCTCCGATCATCATTTCTATCGTTGTTTATGTTTCTGTTGTAGGATCTATCATCATGCCTTCTATCCGCGTTCTGCTGGTAGCGTCTTTGAGGTGATGTGGATCTTCTTCTTTGAGTAAGTCTTGGTGGTGACCTCGAATAATTACCCCTTCTTGATGATCTTGGTGGACTTCTGGAATATGACCTTCTTGGGCCCGAGCGGGAGTATGATCTTGATCTTGACCTCGAATGGTCTCTTCTAACGGGTGATCTGGAATATGACCTTGAGCGAGATCTAGAGTAAGATGTTGAAAAGGATCTGGAAAATGATCTACTTCCTGACCTAGACCTTGAACATGATGTCGATCTCGATCTTGATCTCCCTCTTTCCCTCAAAACATCGTTTAGACGATTCAAATGCTCTCTCGTGGACTCTGTCAAAATACCAAGACCAATGGCGGTGAAATAGTTGATGGAAAATCTCATGTGCTCTGGATTGATAGTTGGAAATAATCCTTCGTAATATGATAAATAATCTTCCTCAAGGAATCTGGATGTGACTTCCTGGATTCCTAACTCTTCAACTAACTCCTGAAAAACAAATTTGATGAAAATTCTTCCCGCTGATGAAGTATCCTGCTCGGTTAGCTTGATATCTTCCAAAACCTTCCAGTCTAAAGCATCACTTGATAGCAAATGTCCCCAAAATTTCGAAACATTTCTCAATGGATTTGACTCCAATCGATGAATCGTATAATAGCTTTCTCTGAACGCTCTTTCAAAAGTCTCGTTCCATGTTCGACTTTGTCCCGATAATTTTTCTGCCGTGACACCATAGAATTTTGAGTAAGTGGTCTCTTGAGCACATGCTTTGACCATTGTATCAACAGTCAGCTCTTCATCCTCCGTTTTCATCCTCAACGCAAGAATTTTGTGAACCACTTCATCAGCACTAACACTACCTTTCAAGATCAAGTATATGGTCTTTCTGAAATTTGTCCTATTTGAATTTGTCATGTCTTTGATTAAAACTTCGTCTTCATCCACTTCTTCTTCTTCTCCCTTCTCGTTTAACAATTTGACATCATTCTTTACTTCTTCTGCGTGCTGTTCTTCGCCATTTCCTTCGATCTCTCCCTCTTCTTCTTCTCCATTATAATCTTCTTCCTCTTCTTCTTCGCTCTCATCACCCAAGATACCGATTCTCACCTTAGTGTATTCTTCCTCATTCTTCTCATACTCTTCATCAAATTGAAACACGTTCAATCCATCATTAGCTTTCAGTTTATCATTGAAGTTGGCCGTGTGTAAATATTGGTCTTCTTCATCCACCAAATCCAACTCATCGGGTATGATTGGAAACTCATTGTAACCATTTCGCCTTATACTGAATAGTACTTCAATCATATACTGAGTTCTTCTATCTAAGTTTCCATTCTGAAGAATATCTCTGAGCTTCTCAAACAGATCCGAGAGAGTTTTAGGACTGATTTCAGAGAGCAATTGACCAACGTTCTTAATTATACCCACCGCGATATCAACAGAATCGTCTGTTGGATTGTTGAGCAGAAGGTGTAGAATCTCAAGTACTAAAGCTTCGTGTACGACTTGCTGATTACACAAATGTGCAATAAATGTGGTAGAAGAGATGCAGAGAGCCTTGTTGTTTCTTTTGAAAGCTTTTCTAAACTGTAGAACAAGTCTGGATATCAACAACAGACCAATATGAGGAAGTTTGGAGTTGATAACAGCAATAAGCGACGCATAAACTGGAGTAAATGGCAATGCTTGACTCTGTGCTTTCATGATACTCCGCACTAGTAGCCCTTGGCCCCTATTCAAGTTGAGTTTAAATAGATCAACAACGATGCTCTTTAAGTTGCTGGTGTTGGCCTTGTTCACCAGGCCATTGATGGATTTTTTGAGCTGTTCCCATTCCACTTTTTGCTTCTCTCTGGAACCTTTTTCGAAATTTATCTGTTGTAGCAACGCTCTGAGCCTGGCTGGCGGCACATAGCGTCCTCCAGATCGCAGCTCAAGCAGCTTCTTATACTCTTCTTCTGGGTCAGACACCGTCTTTTCAGCCTCAATCGGCCTCACCAAATCTACTGTCTGGGCAGGTGTGGAGCCTGTTCCATTATCACTCATCGGGTAGCGCTTGTATGGGATGAAATGGCTGCTGGTGCTGTGCCTGGTTCAAAAAGTTTCTTGATGACGAACTCTGGCAAATTTGACAATTTTTCTTGTTTTCTTTTCAGATTTCCTTCCTTCACAAAATTCGCTACAAATATAGAGAAGGACCCAGAACTCAGGGACAACATCAGGATCCCTAGAGAATCACACACTAAAAAATGACTCAAAAACTCCAATCAGTTCTACTTCTACTTCTTGATATCTATTCTATTTCTTCATATACGCCACTTATTGAGAAATCGGTAGGTGAATTGGCTGAAGATGGTGTTCTGGACATTTTGATCATCCCCCAAATCACCAAACTGAACGTTTTGGACCAAATTCTAGCTTCTGTCTATAGTTTGGCCTCAGATATCCTTGCCAGCCTGCAGAAGCCACAAATTGACGTACATGTGCTATTCAACAACCATTACACTGAAATCAAATCCCCAAATTGGCAACTGTTGGTACTGGACTCATCCTCTGACAAGTCCTATGACAAATTACTTCTCGATGACAAGGGAGAACTTCAATTGCTTAACGTTCAGAGATCGGTCACCAAGCCTACAAATATCAAGCTGGAAAGTGACGATGCTGAAGAGTCTTTACATTCTGTGAGTGCTGTTGGTGGCACGTTTGATCATTTCCATGTTGGACATAAAATTCTTCTCACAGCAGCCGCATTTGTCACAAGAGATAAGCTAATTGTCGGTATCACAGATCAAGAGTTGCTGTTCAACAAAATGTACAAGGAGTTTGTCCAGAGCTATGACTACCGAGTCCATCGTGTACTTCAGTTCCTCAACCGTATCAAGCCGAAGTTGGAAATTGATCCAATTGCTATCACCGATGTTTGTGGCCCCACAGGATACATTGAGGAGATAGACTCCCTCATCGTCAGTCGTGAGACTATATCAGGTGGTGATTTTGTCAACAAAACTAGATCAGATCGAGGATTTCGTGAGCTTGCTGTTCATGTCATCAATGTTTTGGGAGGTGAAGCCGAAGATGGATTTCAAAATAAACTCAGCAGTACTCAATTACGGAAAGAACAGCATGATGCTTTTCAAGAAAACAAAGATTCTGAGCAATGAAATACTGTCTTTTGATATTCGTATAACTATGTTTAATAACCAATTCATAAAAAAGTAAAATCGTAGCGTAAATACAAGTTAAATCAAAATCCACCTATGAATCCATCATTTGATTTGCAGACCACCATTTCCGGCGCCTGCCACATGAGGAGCATTTTGACGACTTGTACGATCAGGATGGTCCAAAGCCAAATATTCCTGTTCGGACATTTCGTCATACAGTACGAAATCTTCCAATTGGTCATCCAATGATTCCGGTTTGCCACCTTGCTCCCATAGATAATGCTTCACATTGGAGTAGTCTCTATCACCCAATTTCAATGCTTTTTGTAGACGGGACTTAACTGCTTCGAAATTCTCACCTGGATAGATTGGGAATAGGAAGGAGATACCATGCAATATTCTTGGATCTTTAAAAAATTGAACAATTGGAATGAATCTTGGTTTCACTTTTGCTTTTTCTGGATCTTCATCTTCATTGAAGTAGTATTCCCTCAAAATATTAGCCTCTTCTGGGCGAACAGCAACAAAAACATCGATAGACTCGTCAATCACTTTCACACTTGTATCTGGATACAACACCTGGAAGAACTTGGATTGGACATTACTCCATATCAACAAATCATCTTTGACCTCATCAGCAAATCCAACTTTAGCTTGCAACTTATCAATTAAATCAGAAATAGTGTCCTTCTCATTCATAGAGAATTCGAAAAGATGGTAATGATTATAACCTTGAGGCAACCAACTGATTCTTATCAATCTCATGGTCTCCAATTCTTTCAGTGGTATGGTTAACACCTCATACTCAAAGATCGGAATCATACCTTGTGGGAGCTGTCTTGGTATGTAATCGTTAACAACAGAGCCTGATCTCAAAAGCGTTCTATAACCGTTGTAGTTGACAAAGATTCTCAATAATCCGGCTTTGGTACCAATCTTCAAAGCTATTCTCTCAGCCAACTCAACGAATTCAGCACGAACAGAGATCCAGATGTCATAAGGTTCAGCAACTTCTTTTTTCTGGGAATCAACATACTCGTCATCACTTGAAGCTTGTAACAATGGTCTGATGGTCACTTGCGTTCTTGTTCTTAAATATTCGTAGAATAATTCGGCACTTGCATAAAATGGGAATAACTTATTGGGGTTTGGTTCAACCATCAAGTTTAATGATTTTTGGACTGTAATAATATCACCATCAGATAACTCAAGGTCGTATAATGTTGCTGATGGGTCAATCTTCTCAATATCACTTTGATTGATCTCTTCAAACAAATCTAAAGACTCATTAGCAGTGAAACCAAGTTTCTCTTGAATGTAAGGAACGATAGAAGCAAGAATCGTATCCTCACCAACATGAACATGAGTCAATCCTGTCAAAGTTTGTTTATCAGCATCAAAGTATTTCACAAATATCACATGTTTCACTGAGTTATTATCAATGATCAATGGTTTACCCAAAGATGTCAACAACTCTTTTTCAGGTTCCTCAATCCAAAGGTTAACACATTTGTGTCTCTTTGCTGAATTTGTCTCTGCAAAGACCTCAATTTTTTCATTGGATATATTATGCAAGGCAGTGGTAGGTCTCAAGGTTGAATTTCTTCTGTAACTCATAGAACGAAATTTAGCCGTTTCTGTGTCAACGTTCAAAACATCACGAATTTGAGGAAACAACTCTTCAAATCTTGACGATTTTAATGCTCTGATCTTCAATGGAAAGAACTCATTCGTGTAAACTCCAGGTGTTGCAAATTTCTTATCTGCTCCTAGATCAAACCCTTGATACTTCTTGAACAACTCATCTGAGTAGAAATTTATATCCAAATATAGATGTTGTTCCTCTTCTTCCTTCTTCTTAGCAGCAGCTTCTGCGATTTCAGAACGAACAGTCTCGACAACACGTTTTGGAACATCTCCTTCTGTGATCTTACCCAAGATCTCATCTTTGGCATCCCTTTTCAAATACACCAACATATAGGCACTTGTATGACGACGTTGGTGATATTGCATTTGCTGGCTTTTAGTCAACTTCTGTAGACTTACTTCGTCTATTTCATTGATACCAAAGTTTTCCTCAAAAACCTGTTTCTTTGTGACTCTCCAAACTCTATCATCCTCAAATCTGTACCACTTCTCAGCCTTTTTTGGTCTGATCAAGGCGTAGTAATGACCCGCAGAAACATCACCTTGATGCACTAAAACACCATGCAAGTCATAAATATGAGGACCAATTGTTTTGGTGTTGTCCTCATTGTTCAAGAATGGACTCAAATCAATGGAGTCTGGAAACTCATAACGATCATTAACCTTTGTCAATTGATCTGTGTTGTAGTTGTACTCAAATCTGACAAGCTGCAAGTGAAGAACATTGGGAAACTCTTCAAATACAACACCTTTTTTGGCATCTTGGTAACCGTAAGTATCAGCATTATACTTGTTCTCACCATTCATCAACTCGACTTGGATGTATTGCTGGAAAGCCTCATTGATGTTACTCATATTCTTCACAGGTAACTGAATATCCCAAAAGTCCTCTAGTCTAGATGACTCGTAATCAACATCAATACACTTGATATAGCTCTTCATCTTACCAACAAAAAGATTATTCAACATACCTTTGGTTGGCGTGTCGTTCATTATTGTCTCCAATCTCTCCAATAGCATTCTATTCAACTCTTGAACATCATGCTGTTGGAAGACATTATTGCTATCATCCCAACCGAAAGCTCTCGTAAGGTCTGATGTTGTCACAGTGGTATCAGAGCATTGCAAGGAGTAAAACAATTTCTGTAAAGCAAACACGACATTTTTATCCTCTTCGGCAGGCTCAACAGGAACGTCATATATCATCTTTCTAAAACTATTTGTACAGTAATAGGATTGAATTAACGAATTCAAGTAACATGTAGCTCCTTGATTAGTTATACCAACATACCCAGTTTGTTTTTTGGAATCATAATCAAGAAAATTATGCCACAAAGCACCAGTTGTATCTCTAACAACTTTCACAAATGCAGTAATGTTTGTCTTCTCATCAACAACTAGAGGGCCTTTAGCTGCATTTCCTGATGGATGTTGCTTTCTAAGGTTGTGCACCTCATAAAATGTCGAGAATCCCCAATCTGTAGCATATTTGCTGAATCTTTGACTTGATGTGTTTATCTGGTAATATTGTGTGTTGTTTGGATTGGTCATAGCCAAAGTGAACTGAGCACAGACATACCAATTTGGATCAACCGGTTCTTCTTCATCTGAACCTTCAACTTTCTTCTTTTTTGGAATCGGTTCCAAGTAGAGAGCGATACTCCCTTTGTTACCGTTTGGAAAAAGCAAAATGTTCCAATCGTAACCACCAACATTGAAAGTAGGACTGCGATATCTTTGTTCTCTTAAAGCACCAAACTTCTCCAACTTCCAGGTGAAGCTTCCAATATCAATGACAGATTCTTCATCAAGATGTGGTAAGATTTGTTCCGATAAATGTGACAGGTCAACATCATCAGTGCTGTAGACAGGTGGTGGGTTTGGAGGATACTGTGGATCTTCATCACTATCATCATCATCAGTAACAGTTTGCTTTTTGATATGTATAGTTTGTTCGGGATAGATCTTAGTAGATTCTGCCGTTTCTGAGGTGCTAATGTCGGCTGTGTTGTTGATTGACTCCAATGGTGATACCGTAGATAAATGATCCTCCTCTGGGCTTTCAGGTTTTCTCTTCTTCAAATCAACATTTGAGCTGATTGTTGAGTCAGTGGTGGAACTTCTATATGATTCAGCAGTATGTGGATCTATCATGACTGTATCTTCATCGCTCACTTGGATCAAATTATTATCCTCAGGCATTGTTTGATTCAAAGAGATAGCAATTTTATATGTGTTTGAAGGAGGGTGTATTTGAATGTGTGATTCTGAGTACAAGTTGCAATAGAGAAATTCTCAAAGTTTGCGGATATTGAGGTTGTATTGAATGGAGATTCTGAGCTGTTTGCAGCGCTGAATGGATGGATGTGAAATGATCTTTTCCGGAGAGAGGAATTAGAAGAAAACCAGTTTGAACACCCTTTGCGGTGCAATAATCCGTGAGAAGATTGGAATTGTGTTAATTAAACTAGGTATTGGCGGTCCCCTAGAATTATAAATCAACTATAGGGCTAAGAATGAACTCCAACGGCTTTGAATGTGTACAGTGCAATTACTTTAGCTTATTCCGTAAAGCTCTCCTACTGCTTCTCATCCTGAAAACAGGAGAAATTTGAGAATTGTGCGTTGTGTTTATGTCAGCATGATGTAAAGTAAATTGGAAAAAAATAAGTTGAATTTTGGCTCTCATAAGAATCGAACGGCGCCCACAACAGAATGTTGTGGCGCCCCCATGCTTTTTTTATTTTTATCAACTTGTTACCGAAAGAGTGGGGCGAAAGGTCTACATGTATCCAAGAGTTTGCAAGAACCCTTTTTTTGACACAAAACTTCAGACGAACATCAGGCGATCCTATCGTGCATTATTTGGTGGAAACTGGGACATCCGAAAATATGCGTAGCCTGTAATTTCCTAATTGGTGAGTCACCTTGACATTTAATCCTCTGCTATCGTCAGCTAATTGAGCTACGATATCAAGGTCAGTCAGTGCCAGTACTAAGGCCAACTTACAACTTTTATGTTTATGAGTACATGTTGTTGTCAGCTGAAGCAGAAGCACTCCCCATGAAACATCTGCTGTAATTTTAATTTGAACCATGATCTGATAAACATTTATGATTATTCACTTTTATGCAAAATGCGAATTTGGCATACGGGTTTAATTCATATTTCCTGGTGCCAGTTTGGAATTATTACCACCGCGCTGCAGGGAGGTAACATCAAATGGTGTCCAGTACTGCTTTCCTTGATCACCCCCCTTTCATGATCGTCCAATCCCAATAAGGAAGGCTCGGATCTTTGTTCTAGTAAACCCACACCATCGCAAAGCACGCTTCACTCAATATCAGGTGTCAAGCAATTTTCTTGCTCAGCACTATTTAAAAGCCCATAAATCCCGATTCTTCAGACTTCTCAGCAGCTTTCACAAGACATCACAAATCTATTCGCATAGCAATAAAGCTCAACCACACCTTAATTGCACTACTACAATACAAAACAATGTCTGAGATTACTCTAGGTCGCTACTTATTTGAAAGATTGAGACAGTTAGAGGTAAACACCATCTTTGGTCTTCCAGGTGATTTCAACCTTTCGTTGCTGGATAAGATATATGAAGTTGAAGGATTGAGATGGGCCGGTAATGCCAATGAGTTGAATGCAGCCTACGCAGCCGATGGTTACTCTAGAATCAAGAGACTGGCTGCTTTGGTCACTACCTTCGGTGTTGGTGAATTGTCAGCCTTGAACGGTATTGCGGGCTCATACTCTGAGTCTGTTGGTGTCGTCCACGTTGTTGGTGTTCCTTCAATTTCCTCCCAAGCCAAACAATTGTTATTACATCACACTTTGGGTAATGGTGATTTCACAGTCTTCCACAGAATGTCCTCCAACATTTCTCAAACCACTGCTTTTATCAAAGATATCAACTCTGCACCAGGTGAGATCGATCGTGTTATCAGAGATGCTTACATTTATCAAAAACCTGTCTATTTGGCTCTTCCAGCTAACTTGGTTGATGATACCGTCTCAAGTGACTTGTTGAATACTCCAATTGACTTGACATTATCTGAGAATGACCCAGAATCTGAACAAGAAGCCATTGATACTATCTTGGAGCTTGTTAAAAAAGCACAAAACCCCGTCATCCTCGTTGATGCTTGTGCTGCCCGTCACGATGTTAAACAGGAAACCAAAGATTTGATCAATGCCACAAACTTCCCAGTTTTTGTCACTCCAATGGGTAAAGGTGTTGTTAATGAACAGCACCCAAGATTTGGTGGTGTCTACGTTGGTACATTATCAAAGCCTGATGTCAAAGATGCTGTTGAGTCTGCTGATTTGGTTCTCAGTGTTGGTGCCTTGCTATCTGATTTCAACACTGGTTCATTCTCTTACTCATACAAGACAAAGAACATAGTTGAATTCCATTCTGATTACATAAAAATCAAGAGTGCTACTTTCCCAGGTGTCCAATTCAAGAAACTGCTACAAAAGTTGAATAAAGTAATTGGTGAAGCTGCTAAATCTTATGAACCAGTCGCTCTTCCATCTTTGAGATTGACAAACTCTCCAGCTAGTCCTGAAACTCCTTTGACGCAAGAATGGCTCTGGACTAGAATTTCATCATTTTTGAGAGAGGGTGACGTTGTTATTACAGAAACAGGTACCTCTGCCTTTGGTATTGTTCAATCAAGATTTCCATCTAACACAACTGGTATCTCTCAAGTCCTATGGGGTTCCATTGGTTACTCTGTTGGTGCTACTCTAGGTGCTGTTGCTGCTGCTGAGGAGGTTGATCCAAAAAAGAGAGTCATTCTGTTTGTTGGTGATGGTTCCTTGCAATTAACTGTTCAAGAGATCTCTACCATGATCAGATGGGGTTTAAAACCATATATCTTCGTGTTGAATAACGATGGTTACACCATTGAAAGGCTGATCCATGGTGAGAAGGCCACTTACAACGATGTTCAAAGTTGGGATCACCTTGCTTTATTGCCAGCTTTTGGTGCTAAGGACTACGATGCTGTCAGAGTTTCCACCATTGGTGAATTCAATGCTTTGGCTGATGATGAGGCCTTCAACAAAAATGATAAGATCAGACTTGTTGAGGTCATTTTGCCAGTTATGGATGCTCCTCAAAACTTGGTGAAGCAAGCTCAATTGACCGCTGCTACCAATGCTGTTAATGAGTGAAAAGCTCTAATAATGAATGGAATGATTGAAAAGATATTTATCTCTTAAAAAAAGGATGTTATAGAGGATAATCAATGTAAGTTATAATGATTTTATCCACGTTGTGTATTTTTTATCGTCGTTTACCCATCTGATCGATGTAGCTGATATTGTTGAGTTTATTGATTTTTTAACATGGTTAAGCATGGCCCAGCTATGTATAGGATAACTTCATGACGCGAGAAGTATTTGACACTCAATTGTAGCTACTAGCTTGGCCATTTCACAATATTCGCTATTACATCGATTTCAAATCGTCAAGCTTATCCAATACCTTAGTCAAGTACAGAAATATTCCTTTCATTTCAACGCTCTTAGCTGAAGCTGGAACGTCATTCTCAAGCGAGAATCAGGTGGATATTGATATCTCAGCGTTTGTAACATCCCTCGCTCAAGTTCTGTGATATGATTTAAAGTGGCCGCTAGCCTTAGGTTACTTTCTCTTCCGCCTAGCGTTAGCGGGCTCCCGCCTAGAGCTACTTTCCCCGAAATTCTGGTTCTTCGCTCATACAAAAATACGGGGTTCCCTTCCAAGTGATATATTCAGCTAATATACTTTCGGTAAACGCCAGGGTCAATATTACTTTCATGTTTATTTTCGCCAAAACTGAACATATTTAAAGTTTCCCCTGGTTTAAATTCAGGAAAAATACTATACAAGTTACAAAGTTTCAATAATGTATACATTATCGTTAATTAATTCTATCACAAATATTAAAAGTCATCATCTGACAACGATGTCAATTAGATGTTGTCAAAAAACCACATTTTAAAATTTTATTTGATCAATTTTTTTCTATAGACAAAAATCAAGAATGTATGCATACTTTTGAATAGAGAAACAGTCAGAGATAATAGAGTATGAAAATCATAGTAATATTGTCTCGTAGGTGTGGTCATAGCTTCTTGACATCCTCCATCAACGAATACCTAGACTACTACTAATTCCGGCCAAAATATTAATTTCGACTCGGCGGCTTCATGGAAAAAAAGATGATCAATAACAAGGTTAAGGTGTAAGAAACTCTTGATGGATATCGACTATCAGTAAAGTATACTGGAGAGAATTAAGTAATAGGATAGACTTATCGTTCTATGTCCTGTTTGGTGTTCCAATAGATTCCAAAATCTTCCTGGTCCATCTTCAGTACACGACGAAGTATACCTGTATCGAATAATATAAGATAATCAATTAAAAAGTACACAAAAATATACCATCTGAGTCGATAAGCTTGAGAATATTTGTTACAACTCCTTGATTTCATGCTTGGTTTCTAGGTGAAGGATATACCAATCAATGAAAATGTACAATAACTTAAGCTCGAATTTTGGGAAGTGGGAGTTAGGCGCTAATGGTTCAAGAATGATGGCTTAGTGAAATTGAAAGCTAAGCCTTGAAACTGAGAAACGATGATACAGTAGAATAGATATATTTTTCGTTCCTGGATTGTACAGATTGAAGTAAAATAAAGGTAGGAATGCGTGAGATGAAGACGTCATAGTTTTAAGGATTGTGAGTTGCAGCGAGTTTTGCCGTTGCATGTTGTGTATTGTTGCAAATCAGGTACAAACCAGATTAACGAATCTTTGGCCTCTCCGCCGCTGGGATCCAGGTTACCCGATGATTTTCGAATACCGTCCTTACATGTATAGCTCTATCAGAAAATAGTGCTTCTCCATTCTGTGAAAGGTGGTAAGAGGCTTTCAGGTACTTAATAGTCACACTGACAAGTTACCGGTTAAATCCTCGTAAATAGAGAGCTATTTTAACCAGACATCATACAAGCTGCCAACCATACAAGCTGCCAACCTTCAATTGATGATTTAGCTTCAGACCCACGTTGCGTGTACCTGAATTGAGATCGGCAATTCCCAACAGGTGGCTGCTGCTGCGATATGTGGAAGGGTAATATTTCCAAATCCCTCCAAGGAAAGATTAACTGGCAATAAGGAACAGATTCGTTCGAGATACGTAGATTTTCAGATTTTCAGGTACTTCGCCATAAACGCAAGTTGTGTCCGATTCATCAGCTAAAAGTGGCGCGGAAACTGGTGAGTTCTGAAATGGGAAAGAAGTTTGGAATATACAAGTTGAATGAGCACAGACTTCCTCTCGAGCTTTGTCTTCTGAGTGGGTTGATCCATAGGCCACTCAGTTCGATTTTTTCCGATTTTCTTGTTTTTCTTTTATCGCCATTTCCTGATATAGTAATTCACTGCAACCAATGTGACGCGGGATGGCGTACCGATTCCAAAAAGTGGCGTTTATTTTTCGCCAGAAACTGCAACTGAACAATTTATCTCTCGCCAAACTGCCATATCCGGTAATCTTGTGTAGAAATTCGCAATCTCCCATCTGCAAAGACGATCAAAAGCTGAAGAAAAAAAAACACCGAATAAGCTCAACTCAGAGGAAAAAAAAAGACATACAAATCATAACTTTGCCATATCTAAGCTCGTCCTAAACTTTGGTTGATATCTGGTTCCATAGGCCTCCTTCATTGTTTCTCGTCACAGCACACTTCTGCATCCTGACAACACTTCATAATTTGACCTCTTCTTGCTACCCCATCTGAAATTTAGTGTTGCCAAAAAGAAGCTCTCAGTGTCGAGAAGAATCCCAGAGAGTTACACACCATGGTCGCCTTTACAAGACTGAACTACAGCAGACTCACCCACTCTTTGGGTGCAGTTGCTCATCGTCTTCCATTCACCACACAGAAGCTGAAAGCCGTCGTCATACTATCCATCTTGACCATCTTACTCTTTCAGATGTTTTTGTTATCAAATTCTGGTTCAACGGGTGACTTGGGTAAAGTTTTGGTAGTGGATAAGAACTCACAGGTTGCCACGCACTACAAACATCTACTAAAGAAATACTCAGAGAACTTCCCATCCTTCACATTGGAGAAGAAGTGTGATCTCTACTTCAAAGAGTTATACAGCCTGGATTACGATTGGGAGATCATTGATCCACAGGCCAAAACAAATGATGAGTACGACAAAGGAATTTTCAACAAAGACCAATTCCTCAGAGATAGAATTGAAAAGTACAAGAAAGAGAATGACGGTAAAGAGCCGTCTGATGGTAAGAAAGCTGAGTATGAACTCGATTACCAAAAAGCTCTTAGTAGCACGTTGGGTGCCGAACAAAACATGATTGATGCCGTTACACATATGAGAGTGTTTGGAAGTTGTTTCCTAAGAGACAACACTTTCTCACCAACCAAATATATCAGTAGTTGGTTTGGATCATCCGATAAAGAGTTGAACAGCATCACTGGCGGTGGTGTTGGTCTTTGCAACAACATTGAGAAGAGACTGTTCCCATGGTTGAGTGGTGAGCTGCCAACATTCACCCGTTGGGACGGTGAGCAAGTTATGGGTATTCCTGAAATGTCCAGGTACATTGACATTGAAGAATTCAACGATGCTGATAGTTTATTGTCCTCCGTGAAAGATTTCAGCAATGGTGTCAAATCAAGAAATGGTGTTGCCGAGCCTGTTGATGAAGAAAAGAGTGACTTCAACATTGCCGGCCAAAAGTTTCACAAAAGAGGAGGTCCTGCTGATTGTTTCTTGAACGAATGGAGAAAATTGTTGAACGGTAAAGGTTTGGTGTTATCAGTTGCCGATAAGTATGAAAGTGACTTGGTTGGTTTATTGAGAGTCTTGAGAGCATTGAACAACAGATTACCTATCCAGTTGGTTCACAAAGGTGATCTAAAACCAGAGGTTCAAGCCAGAATCATAGAGATTGCTAGATCAGATGATGTGAAAGTCCCAAAATACCTATATGACAAGGTTGTTAACGATATCCCACACAATTTCCCAAAACAAGAAGTTTGGTTTGTCAATGCTAAGAGATGCATCAAGAAAGAATATCAAGGCACCTTCAATGGATTTGCCAACAAATTGCTCGCTTACTTGTTCAATTCATTTGATGATATGCTATTGATGGATACTGATTCTGTTCCATTGGTCAAACCAGCCAGATTATTCCAATCTGGTCCATACAAGAGAACAAACACACTTTTTTTCAAAGATCGTTTCAACGGCGAAAAAGTTTCAGCTCATGACTCTGAATATTTCACGAAATTGATGCCAACAACCATTGATGAATCATTGTTTGAAATCCCAAAAGTTGGTAACTTGACATTGGAAAACCGTTACATCAAACATCAATTTCGTCACGTTATGGAAGCCGGTATGGTTGGATTGAAAAGATCAACACATTTCATTGGTATTTTGACTTCTATTCAATTAAATTTCTGGAACGCTGCATCCTCTAGAATTTGGGGTGATAAAGAGCTATTTTGGTTAGGTCAATCTGTTTCAGGTAACGAGAACTATGAGTTCAACAAGTATGACACTGTTGCCGTCGGTGAGTTGACGCCAATGGGTGATCGTCCAAGAAATACTATTGCTCATGAACTATGCTCAACGCATCCTGGCCATCTGAGTGGTGATGATGATGAAACATTATTATGGATCAATTCAGGTATGAGATACTGTAAAGTTGACGGTACATGGGACAACGATTTCAAGCAAGATAGATACAGCAAGTACTTTAAAGATGTTGATGCTCTAGCTAAATATTTCAGAGAGCCTGTCCGTATCAATGCAGTTCTTATTCCACCCCCAGGTGATCGAGTGATTCAGAACGAGAAAGATGAACCTGCTAAAGGTTGGGCTATGACTTCTCCATGTAAGCAATACTTATGGTGTGCTTATGATATTGTTGGTGGTTCCACGGATCCTCAAGATCGTGGCGGATTCATTGAGTATGATAATATTACTGAGTATAAGAATGAATACTTGGGTAAATTGTGGTTGAATCAGGATTTGTTGGATTTAAAATCATACCACACTAGTTTGCAGAAGGAGATTGAGAAAGATAATGCAAAGGCTGCTGAGATAAAAGCAAAAGAGGATGACGAAGCTGCTAAGAAGAAATCTGATACCGGTAGTGACGCTAAGAAACTCTAGGCTGAAGCTGAAGCTGAAAATGCTAAAGACAGTGAACAGAAACAACAATAGTGATGCGTATTCTTCCAGAGAATAGCCTGTGAGTATCACTGTGAGTATCACTGAATGAAAATTGTTTTTACAATGTTCTCTTTCTAGTCCGTGTATTTTAATTATCCTAAAGAGATTATAGAGTTTGATTCGTTTCTACTCGTAGATTTACAAATCTTGAGACTCTCCTATAAATTTTATTTGTCTAAAACCTATAAACTATGAACAAAAATTCTACTTTTCTCTTCCTCTTCGTCAAACATAAAAACACATATAACCGTCAAAGTATCATCAGCATAAACGACTGAAAGACTCTGGTAGGAATATTCAAATGAATCCTTAATACCATGGGAAAATGTATTTTAACAATAAATTAATAATCCATATATGATGCATCATCTATTGTGGAAGGTCTTGAGGATCAGGGTTTTTGACCCAGTGTTTCCCGAAATATGGGATTGGAACGTAGAATGTCTTTTGGAAGATTGGAACACCTTCAGTGAAGACCAATAGACCCACAGAAGAGGCACCACCCCAGAGGATTAGGTTTGGAGTGTAGGCAATCAAGGTATTTAGTCTTATTTTACCAAAATGAGGGATGGCTTTTAGGGCTGGTTTTGAGATGTACTGAAAGCGGCTGTTAGTAGCTTATGACTTCTGCACAATAGACCGACTTTAACATACTGAAACCATTTTGAAAAGTTAGTTTAGCGTAAGTTTTCGGCAGTGTTTATTAGTGTCAACTCTACTCTTTTTCCAATTTTTGTTGTAGAAATTTGATTTGAATATCGCGCGCTATAATTGGCTGAACATCACGTGGATATCACGTTTTACCATGTGTAAATTCACGTGACTCAGAGCATAAAGAATCGGGAACGGGAAAGCAACTATGCACGTTCATAAGCTAGGAATAGCAACAATTTGCATTGTTATGATATCATTTTGAGCTGGTTTGTGGATTCCATGAGATTCTTCCCACTTAGATACCGGCTGAGCTAATGACCAAGCGTCAATGTGGGTGATTTTTTGATTCAATATAAATAGAGCAATTGCCTCTTGTTTCTTCTTCCACCAGGTAGTCAGCATTCGTTACAAACATCTCACTACAATGTACAGACAAACGTTCACCAGATCAATTCTTTCAACCCAAAGACTTTACTCAAAGTCCACCTCGTTCAGAGCATTCTCAATTGCTCGTCCATCACAACAGTCGATTTTAGACACTGCAAAGGAGAAGCTTGACCAAATCAACCACAAGATCGGTAAAGTCGCTGCCAACACCATTGACAAGGCCGAGAATCTAACTGAAGAGGCTAAGCAGAAGACAGGAGAAGTTGCAGAGGAGGCCAAAGCAAAAGCAAATGAAGCTGCAGAGACAGTTAGCCAAAAAGGCAATGAAGCTTCGGCTGCAGTGAATCAAAAGACTCACGAAGCAAAGAAGGCTGCTAATGATGGAACTGTGGAAGAGACTATCGGTAACGCTAAGGATAGATTGGATGAGACGGTTGATAATGTTGCTGGTGAAGCTAAAAAGAAGGGTAAAGAGTTTGAAAACCGGACAAAGGAAACTGTCGAAGGAGCCAAAAACAAGGCTAACTAGTGGGGTTGACAGGAACTTGTCGTATGCGCGATGTGGCGTAATTTTACAATAATATGCAATGAAACGAGAATAACTGATTCAGTATTTAAAATTTAACTGTAGGCAAATATTTAAATAGAGCTAAAAGTAGTAATAGAGAAACTTGCAACGACGTTAAAAGTAGATCCATGTCAAACAAAGAAGGTGCTGGAAGAGTCGAGGATGTTGGTTTTGTGCAGTGGAGGAAACATAATAATTCATAACATTCATTTCAAAAGGTTTGTAGTTGTAAGACACAATGATGCAAAGGTGGAGTTGACGTTAAAGTGAAAAGTGATGGGTTACTGAAGGAGAGTGACTGATTGATAATAACACATGGAGATATAGAATATGATAGTGTTGTCAAATGTGATGAGGAGTGAATTGTAGTGAAGGTTTGTATCACTTTGCGAGGTAGTCATTAAAAATCATTGGCGTGATTGAGTTCTTGATTGGTTCCACTCTTATGTTACTTGTGTTGAATGAGATTGATGCATTCTCTTCATCATCAACAACAGTCTCATTATTGAAAGAACCATAAATTCCGGAATTGTAGTACGAGAAAGAGCCACTTCTTAAACTTCTTAAGCTTTCCAAATTAGGATTCGTGGAATTGCTTGGACCCAGTGACGACGAATACCTCATCGAGTGTGATCTGTTCTTTTTATTTATTGGAATTGAGGATATTGATGAAGGTGATGATGGAACGTATGAAATAGAATTTTTTCTTGAATAGACTAAAGGATATGGAGATGGATGACTGAATGATTTAGAACGCGTGAAATCTTGATTCAAAAAGGATGAGTTTGAAGCCACTGATACCTGAGAGGAATTCGAATAGGATCTGTTTAGCTTCTGAGTCGTTTGGGATGGAGATTGATCTGGAATGGAAATGATTGAAGAGGTATGTAATGGATGTGGATGTGAATGACGAACTCTCTGTGAAGTTGATTTCAATGGAGTTGAAAATGGACTATCATTAGAAATAGCACTTGTTGATTTCGACCTAGTTTCTAATTGTCCGATTCTTGATCTGATTTGAATCTCTGTACGAGAAGGTAGGATGATGCTTAATTCAGTGAACGATAATTGTTTCTCTCTTCTGGATAATATAAGTTCATCTTCTTCAGAAGACCATTCCACACCATCAGCGGCTTTCGAAATTGAAAGTATATCATCTTCCTCATCACTTGATGCCGAAGATGAGGAAGATAGGGGTGTTGATAAGGGGTCAGGTTCATCCTTTTGTAATGTGGAATGTGAAGATGTGTTTCTATTGTTGAAGCTCCATTTCTTATACGCAGTATCAGCCATACCCGATGACGAATGTGACAAAGAGCCAATGGAAGATGGGATTGAAGAAGACCTGACTTGTGGAGGTAATGGAATGGTCTTTACTGTTGGTGTTTCTGGTTGTGGTGGTGGTGATAGAGAAGGAGAAGCACTAGACTTCGACACCACGGAAGAGACTGAAGCAGCGCCCGGTGTGGAAGAAGCAGTTGATGTCTGCGAGCTACCTGTATTTGTCTTCAATGAGCCCGATCTGAGTCTTCTCCATCTGAACTGACACGCGTTTGGTGTTCTGTGGGCGAAGTGAGATGCAATCTCTTTCCAACCCAACTTCTGTTGTTCTTTCAAATGACGCAGAAGCAAGTCATCTTGAGGATCCCATGAGGATGGTGTCCGCGTAAAGACACGAGTGAGTTTGATATCTTGAGGAGATGAGGACACTTCAGCCATTTCTTGTTTTTTTTTCTTGATGATGCCAAAGCTGATGGGAATTTGAAAGAAAGGGAAAAAGGTGTGGAGCGAACAAAGGGGCAGAAGAAGTTGAAGAGGATCTCTTTGATAAGTGATACTTCAACAGGACGTTCGATTGACAGCGGGTATAAACCTCAAGTTTAGTGTCAACTGGCAACGAACTGTTTTTGAGGCGATGGGTTTCTATTGTTCCTAAACGGGGTGGACGAGATGAGCAGCAACCAAGAATTGCGGTCAGACTGGATCAAAGGAAAGAAGTGGTGGGAAAACGACAGTATGAAGTATTTCTGGTAGCGAAGTAAAGATTATAGTAGCGCTTTGATACGGCGTTCTGCAGTCTTTGAAGGATATGAAACGAGGAATCACAGAAGGAGATGACTTTTGGAAGAAGCCAAATCATTTCGAACGTTGGGATTTTGGAAGGTTACCAGTTTTGGCGTAGCAAATTATGTGGCCCCTATCAACGAATCGCACGATAACCACACAGCGCACGTCAAGTTTAGAAAAGCCCGAGATATTGTCACGTGATATTGCATTTGCATTGCCGCTTGAACTGTCGAAAGGGGGAAACTACAGACGCTATGTCCTAGCTGGTGCCCGTTGTGTTGGGTCCAATGAGCATTTGATGGTACTTATTAACCACTTCAACGTATTGAAGTATTGAAGCTAAAACTCATTGACTTCTCTCTGGTGTGGTTTTTAAGACATCGCCACCACTCAGACATTTCCCGCCTCAGTAATCTGTGGTGATCTGTAGATCGAAACGCCTCTTAAACATCCTGACATTTTCTTTGGTGTCAGCACAATAGCAGCGCACAAGCCCTTCGTGGTGAATAAACAGCACAATAGGAAAGATTAAACAAGTGACGTAAGATGGCTTGTATTCTCTGTGAAGTGGGAGCAACCCCAGAATGTGAGCAATGTGATCTCAGAATGGATGCTTCTTGGTCATAACAATGGAGCAAGAAACCGTTCTTTGTTCTCATGTGTTTCCCGGTGTCTGCTGATTTAGTGAAGGGGACTTTTCATGTCAAATAAGATGATGATATGCACAGTCATCTAATTATGTGACCATCTATTCACCATTTATTCAATTTTCCAGTGCTCTTCTGTTTGTTCTCCGAAAAGTTCAACAGCATAAAGAGCCAACGTGCTGAACATATTGATCCAATTCCAAAACAACCATGGCTGAACCAAAACTTGAACGTCTTCCTTTTTAACTCCTTTTTCGATTGGAACCCAACAACCCCATATACATAGGGTTTCTTTCAATTCATTCGAATATTGCATCATCAAATGCGTGTAAACTGCAATAACGATGCACGGGCTGAAAGCATAGATAATTCTGATGACTTTTGTAGAGGGTTGTGGGCTTTTCAAAGCTGGTATAATTCGTGTAGCTGAGTAGAAAACCGATACTCGATAAGCAAGATTGATCAAGATGGCAGGTGTGATTGTTTTGCAAGCAGCAATTAGGAAATCAATAACTGCTTGAAATGAATTTGGAACGTTTATGGCTAGAATTGATGCTAGATGGGTGTAAGAGTCAGTGATTAATAGAGGCAAATGTTGAGTTTCCTGCTTTAGTTGATTCGTGGCTGTTGAGATCAATAGACCAATCTCACTTGAAGCTAAATGAGACAGTTCTGGGAAAGTTTCATAGATGCATCTAACAATGTAACCGAAAAGTAATGAACTTTCAATTGTGGATCCTTTCTTAGAAATGATTCCGAATAATCCCAAACCGGCACAAAATGTTAAAACGGCACCGATTAAGGACGAAGACAATGAACTTATTTCAATTGGGAAACAATAGATTTTGTATAAGAAATACAACGATGTCGTAATAATACCACCAGATGCCAAGAGACTCACAATAACCCAGCTTTCAGACTTTTTGATTTTTAGCCAGTTGAAAGTTTGACCGATTGCTTGAATAGCCAAAATTGTACAAAGGCCTTCCAAAATGGTGAACAAAGGAGTGGCATTGAGGATAAAGAATCTCCAAGGTTTGATGACATAGTAGTAATAAAATTGGTTATCATCTTTCAAGTTCTTGACATCATTGTTGTTGAAAATTGATAAAAATAAAGTTAATAAACTTGGAATCAGCAAATGTTGTGAATAATAGATGAATTGGAACAGTGAGTTCTTTCTCAGAAGCAACCTTAAAATAGTGAGGATTCCATAGAGGTTAAACAAAGTGACTGTGAAAGCCAATCCACAATAGGTACCACCTACTTGAAATGAGATGGGAATGGTGAGAACTATGAGCACCAAATATAGCGTTGTGAAGAAAGCACGAATTGCTTTGACGAGTCTCTTGACGTAGCCGTCCATTGCGATTTTGAGGATATCTTTATGTAAATACCTATATGGTTCGAGTTCCCATCAAAATAAAGCTTCGAAACAGTGTTTTGTGCGGAGACTGGGGCTGGAGGCGATTGTTGTATGGTATTGTCAAAAGGAGGCTTTCTTGTGGGGTGTTGATGAGAGGAGACAGGAGGAGCGGTGATTGTGGACAGTGGGAGAACCAAGACGACGCAAAGAGGGCGAGGAACTAAAGCGAAGATGAAACAGACGAAGATCCAGCTTCCTGTTTTTTCTTCCTCTGAAACGTTTCAATGACAATTTCAGCTTTTGTTTGATTGTTCTCACATTCGCTTCAACCTGAAATTTTTTTTTTTTCGCGCCTGAGATTTTCAGGCGTCTCAATGTGGAAGCCTCTGTTTGGAGCGATGGGCCCAACCACTTTTAAAACCCATGCTTTCTTCAAAAGCTTTGACAAACAATACAAAGCTGCCAATGTAATCATGAACTGATGTAATGTTACCTAGACCCCCAGGAATAGTATGTCAGGCCAAAGATGGGCGTCAAATCTTCAGTTGGATACAGTTGGGATTCAAATCTCCACTACGACTTGGGACAAATAGCCGTCTATAAGCATTTGCGTAATATCCATACCGAAGGTGAGTAAATTTAAGACCGCTCTCTCTCTCTCTCTCTCTACCAGATTATTTTAAAACCAAATATAACTAGCATAAATGCGTTATATCTGGTAGATCTTTTACGTACTCTGGATAGCTTTGCTACCAGAAACAGGTTCTGCAGTTCAAATCATCCAAAAATCGCCCAGTAGATATAATCAAATGTTTTTGGCATACTACCACTAGTTAAAGCAAAAGTTTTGGAACTTCAAGAAGAGATCCCTTGGCCCAGTTGGTTAAGGCGTGGTGCTAATAACGCCAAGATCAGCAGTTCGATCCTGCTAGGGATCACCCTCTCTTTTTTTGCTGCAACCTCCGAATTCACTTCGACTATTACATACGTGATAAAGAAAACGGAATCACCTTGCATGTTGTATCTCAATAGATCTACGATCTTGGAAAATCTGAAAGGTTTAGAAATCTAAACAACAATTGCAACATGAAAATATGGCAATAAGCGGCCACATGTAAAATTCACCGTCTTGTAGACTATTTCTCTGGTGTCGCAATTTCCTTGACGTTCTCAGTGTCAGACTCACTAGTATCATTTTGAGTTGGATGATCTTCAAAAGCCTCTGGGGGAGGAACATCACCTTTTGCACTGTTATACAAATAAATTCTATTCTTAATTGCATTTTTTCTATCATTCCTTTTGAAGAAGTAAAGAACAACAAAAACCCAGAATAAGTAGACAATAGTGAACACATTGGCGGTGATGTAACCTTTCTTGAAAGTTGGGGAATCAATAGTCTGCCAAACAATTCTTGGAATCCAAGCATTTGTAGATTGTGAAAACGAATAAACAACTAACCAGGAAATAGCTCGAATCTCAATATCGTACCTCAGACAATCATTGATCAACGACCATAGACACGGAGAAGCAGCAATACCGAAATATGTCGTCAAGAATGCGTACCATTTAGCACCAGGGGAAACATCCCATTTAATCAAAATTGAACAGGAGATGATGTTGAAAGAGCATGCAATCACGATAGCTAACCAACGACAGCGGAACTGATCTGCCATTATACATAAAACAAAGATGTATACCAGCCCCAGACAAGCAGGAAACACTGAATAGTTGTTGACTTGCACGACAGAATATGTCTTCAACGAATCCAGCCATAAAACAAATGAACCAGAAGCAGTGGTGGTATTACTCCATGACACTGTATCGAATATTATCAAGACATAAAGAACTGGGGAACCAAACACTTTTTTCCAGGTTGGCAAATGGAAAAAACTCTTCAATGGTTGCATACCTGGAACTGATACATTTGATCTCAAAATTCTTTTTCTTCCAATTCTAATTTCATCATCTGTTAAAAATATGGAAAAGCATTTAAACGGTGAGTTACCAGGGATGATGAAGAAAGCAAGGACACCTATTGCAAAAGTGATCACAAAATCAAATAGAAATTGGTATCTCCACCCACTCAATCCACTAACACCCTGAAATGACTGATATAATCTGGCTTGTAACAGACCAGAAGTCAAACCACCAAGCTGTTGTCCCATAAAGAAAATCATAGCTCTCGTAGCTAGCTCTCTTGATGTGTAGAAATTACTCAACAATATCTGAGTTTGTGGATAAATGGCACCTTCACCTACACCAACAAAAAATCTGAACACTTGAAGTTGTTGGACGGTTTGAGCTTTGAAACAAGCTAAAGTGAAAATGCCCCAAAATATGACACTGAGTGACATTGTGATATGAGTCGAGTATCTTGGAATGATATACATGAATGGTAGTTGAAATACAATAGCACCAACGTTGAAAACCATAGTAGTATTGATTAAATCATTACCTTTCATACCCAACTCTTCCCTCATACCAGAAACATAGGCTTGATTCAAATTTGAAGAATCCAAGGAACGCACCCAACATACAACAAGCATAAAGAAACCCAAGAGTAAATCTAATTTCAAAAGATACTTTGTTTCTGTCTTGTTCTTCACTGGATAGAAATGATACCAACGACGGCTACTCAAATCATACTTGTTGAAACGATATTCATACTCGTTAAAGAATTTCCACCACGGTCTTCCTGCCTCATCTCTATACTCAATTCTCAAATCATCATCTTCTGCAGGTTCTTCTTCAATTCCAGCCTTGTGATTAATATCTTCAACATGTCTCTCATGTGGCCACCACTTTGGTGGGTTTGCGACTAAATTTGAGATCCCCATATGTCTGTAATCTGAAGAGCTGCTATAATCCGACCGCACAAGTTGTTGATGAGAATCAAATAGTGTAATGTACAAGAGTGGGAGCCAGGCAGAATTTTAATTAGTATCACATGGGGGTCGTCGTCTGGACATCCTGTGCGTAGCAGATCATAGATGGATAGCAAGTGTCGAGATGACGAGCTGTTGGCGCGGCCTGTACTTCGAAGTCCCCATAGAATGGTTCAAAATCCGAAAACTATGGTCCCAGGAATATTCCTAGTGTGGTTTTTTTTTTATCATGTCAAAGAACCATGACTCAATTTTATTACTTGATCGAGGCAAGTAAACCTAGTGGCAAGCTTTCAAAATGTTTATTCCTTCAGCTCTATTGGGAAGAAGACTTACTCAGAAGTCGTTGGTTACTCCCTGAGACTTTTCCACACTTATTCCAGCGCTGATAGCCGTTGTTTCGGTGAACGACCTTGTTGCCTCTGTGAGCGAAGGTCGCAGTGTGGTGTAATATCACTGTCCAGTGTCGATGAGGTTTGCCAGAAAGGGTGTGATTTAGGGCACTTAAAGCTCTCAGCCCAGAGCTAGGCAAGCCCATCATCAATGGATGGGCGCTTACAAGTTTATTTGATACGGCGGAACTTGTCGATCATTGTGTGATTTCAGAGTTGATCGAAGCTTATATTTCCACAATTTGAATATTACGGTGAAATGCTATGGTCCTGGTACAGGATCGCTTCGACTTGGCTCTAATTGATAAGGTCTCGACCGGTGGCGCGGCGGTGGGGCACTAGTCAAAATTGGATACGATCGATAGAATCACTCGGTGATAATTAAGCAGTACAGTAGGATTGGGATAGTGTGCCGTTGGTCAGACTGTATGCCGAGCACAGTTGAAAAAAGACCCTTTTGATGGTTCATCGATGACCTCCATTCTAAATGGCAACAATAACCCGATGGAGACGTTATCAAGCTAGATCAGACGTTACCACAACCTCAAACGTACGAACAATCTCGAGCTTTGCGACATGAACTATCAGTAATACGATACAAACACAATTAAACCGATAAACAATCATTTCATAGCTTTGCTAGTGATCAACCCATTTCAATTTTCGTTACACTTGATATCTCAAAAAACAGAGCTCCAAAACATGGAGTAGTAAAATCATAGGTAAAGTCCATGATAACATACTCTCTGATAGCTTGGGCATATTGGAAAATTCCGTCCTCGTGCACGCAGCAAATAGAGTCACCAGTAAGAGCAAGAGTGTTAGTATGTGCGGGACAACTATACCACAGAACATGCAGAATATTGCCCATAGTTACTCAAATTTTGAAAATTCAACTGAAGGATTCCTGGAAACCAAAAGGCATATTTCATAATCTGACCCTCATTTCCAAATGGAGCATACTGATGGAATTTGAAAGTAATCTTGAAGCCATAAAGACAAAGAAGAAAGGCGTATGGAAATTCTTCGTGGAGAATTAAGAATTCCAAGCCCCGTCTTGAACAGGATCATCGTTCACATTTGTTTAATCATACGCAACAATAGACAAAAGAACCAAATGATCCAGTGGGAATGTGATGGATGAGTCCGCATAATGGCATCGGCATTGGCATTGATGCATCAGAAACTGAAACAGTCATGTGTTATTGCTTAGTATGGGAAGGCATTGTGATAATGAGATTATGGAAAGCTTTTTGGCTTTTAATAGAGAACCCTGAGACGAATTTTATCGGGTTTGTTTAGGTTTTGCGAAATTGATGGGGTTCAGGTTACGGTGCCCGGATCGAGAAAGCGTATCTACAACAAAAGGAACAAACATCACGATCTTACGTGACTCTCGCCAAACATCTGCACTTCTACCAGAAACGAAGTCGGTTGCACTATGAGCCTTGTTGATAAACAATAATCAAAGTAGCAGGTCTGACAAGTTCAATCTATCGTCATCAATTTTTTATATGTCCACTTGTCAAGGATATATGAAAAAAACTAGGATTTACTAGCTACTCCAGCAGCAACGGATAGCTATGTCCTACATCACCCTATTGGGATAGTATTACAATTTACAGCTGAAATGGGAGATCCAAGTAGGTCAATAGCATATTCAACAGATGGTAAAGCCGAAGATGCCCGACCCAGCGCTAGTTTCAGGACTTTTGAGGCAAACACTGCCCTTGTCAGATCTGAAACAAGATTATTTGAAACATCTGAAAGCTTTCATAAAGAGCATCTCTTGACCATTATTTCAAAATCACAACACAAATCACACACCATGAGTCCCTATAAAGCTTTTATCGTATGGCCTTGAGGAAAGTTACAGAGAGAATGATCACGTGATCACATGTACCCACCGCGTAATGAGCAAAAACGCGTTGTATACAAAAGGCTCTTTCTCTATCAAAGTGGCAAACTTTACTGTAGAAGAACTCCCCTTTGGATGAGCTCCCAACCTTCAATATCGCGGTTCTTCTCAAGATCGCCACAGAAACAGCAATCAGAGAGTTTCAAAGTACGAAAAATTGCTAACGACACAAAAGCCAGGAAACTACAGTTTGAGCAAGAACAAGTGGACAAACAGAACGAGTTCAACAAGTTGGAAAGAACGAAACAGTACGGTTATGACAAAAGGAAACCGGCCACTGTAGAAACAAAGGGCACTCTGACTGATGAACAGCGAGCAGAGCGAGAGAAGTTCAAGAGAAAGTTGAATCAACTGTCCTTCAACTCACAGCGCTCTTCAACAGATCAAGATGGAGACCAAGAAGACGATGATAACGATGACGTTGAAGAGGTTCAACCGACCACGAAAAAGTCAAAAAAGGCGAACAAACTGACTCCACTGGACCAACAGGTGAAGGATCTAAAGCTGCAACACATGGACAAGATCCTTGCGGTCCAAGTCGGTTACAAGTACAAGTTCTACTGTCAAGATGCTTTGAAAGTTCACAAGATCTTGAACATCATGTTGATCCCGGGTAAACTGAACCTTATAAACGAGACAGCAGCAGATTTAATGTACAATAAGCTCGCATACTGCTCTATTCCCGAGCCAAGACTTCATATCCATTTACAAAGGCTACTTGATGCTGGTTTAAAAGTTGGTATTGTGAATCAAACAGAGACGCAGATGATCAAGAGCATAGATAGCTCTTCTGGGTTGTTCAAGAGAGAAGTATCAAGTGTCTTTACAAAAGCTACGTATCTAGAGTTTGGTGAGAAGGATTCAATCATCAAGAACAATAGATCCTTGGATTCCGTATTGGCTCTGTTGGAGAAAGATGATGTGGTCACTTTGATTTCCATCCAACCTTTAACTGGTGATATAATTTTTGATGAGTTTAGAGACGACTTCATGAAAAATGAATTGCAAACACGACTATCCCATCTAGAACCTTTGGAGTTCTTATACTTTGAGGAAAACCTGTCAAAATCAACACTCAATGTCCTAAATCAGTTCATCATCAATCATAAGTCAATAAGAGAAATCAAGTTCCAACCGACACAAAAATATGAACTCGAAAGCTACTTGAATGAAACCATTGATGATACAGTAGTTGAGTTCATGATTGATCAGTCATCAGAGTTTAAGACTTGCTGCGCAATGCTCATGGACTATTTAAAAGAATTCGGATTGGATTCCTCTTTCAGGATAGTTGAAAACTATGCGCCTTTCTTACATTCCAACCATATGGTTTTGAACTCGAATAGTCTTTCTAATTTGGAGATATTACAAAACTCCACGAATTTTGAAGAGTATGGTTCGTTGATCTGGGTTCTTGATCATACGAGAACTAAATTCGGTTATAGAATGCTGAAGAGTTGGATTACCAAACCTTTGACCTCGAGAGAATTGATAGAAGAGAGATTGGATTCTATTACGGAGATACATGAGAATTTCCATCTGTTTTTGGAAAACATCGCAAATTTAATGAGAAATTGCTATGATTTGGAAAAGATATTGAATAGAATCCATTATGGGAAAGTCAAACGGAAGGAGCTATACATATTCTTACAGAAACTTGGTGAGTTTCAGAAATTGGTTGTCAAATTCGGTAAGTTTGAAGTATTGGATGTTATTAAATCATCATACCTGAAAGAACTGATGGGGACATTGGTCGATTCTCTGTTGAAGTTCGATTCGTTGGAATATCTCAAAATGATCAACTCACAACATGCATTGGATGAACAGGGTGAAAGCCACACACTGAATTATTTCAACTTGACGTACCTCAATATCAATCAAGACGATATGATTCAACAAACGTTGGCGATTGAGGACCTTGAAGCACAATTACAGGACGAGTTGAGATCCATTAGACTGATTTTGAAGAGACCATCATTAGAGTTCGTTGAAAAATCAAGAGAACCATATCTTGTCGAGGTAAGAAATGGTTTGGTGAAGATGTGCCCTAAAGATTGGATTAAAATCAATGCTACAAAGAGCGTTTCCAGATTCAGAACTCCGCAGACGAGCGAACTTTACAAGAAGATCCAGTATCATCAAGAGTTATACACACAGGCTTGTCATTCCGTATTCCAGAGATTTACAAAAGACATCGATTCCCAATACGTTACTTTGAACAACATCATCAAATCGCTTTCTATTTATGATTGTTTGCTTTCACTGGCCTCTACCTCCAAACAGTCGAACTACACAAGACCGACATTCATAGATACGAAAACAATCAGTCTGAGACAATCAACAAATCCAATATTACAAGCCCTCTCAACCGCAAACTATGTCGCCAATGATATCTTTCTTGATAGGGATTCGTCGCATTTGATAATTACAGGACCAAACATGGGAGGTAAATCCTCTATTGTGAAACAAATTGCACTTTGTCAAATAATGGCACAGATAGGATGTTTTGTTCCTGCAGAAAGCGCTACTTTGAGTGTCTTGAGTACAATACTAACAAGAATGGGTGCCCAAGACGATCTAATCAAAGGTGAGAGTACATTTTATACAGAGATGTCGCAAGTTTTCAAGATTTTAAAAGATTTACAAAGTACGCAGGGAAATGCTCTGGTTATTTTGGATGAGATTGGTCGTGGTACTGGCACTGTTGATGGGTTAAGCATTGCTTCGTCAATCTTGGAATATCTGATGTTGGATCAAGAATTAAACGATAAAGCATTGGTGCTCTTCATCACTCATTTCCCATCCTTGTGCAAACTGAGTCTAAAATTCGAACAGTTGAAGAACTATCATATGAGTTATGTGGAAGAGACTGTCAAAGGAACAAATTGGCCTATTGTAACATTTTTATACGAGCTTACTAAAGGAATAAGTCGGAACTCCTATGGTTTGAACGTTGCTAAATTGGCTGGTATTGACGTTGAGATTTTGAATAAAGCTTTTGAGATTTCACAAGAGAGGGAATCTGAGGTTGAATTAAAGAAGTTAGTTAAAGAAGGTCGGTTATTCGGTGAGATCTTGAAACTTGATAAAACCGACTCTGATGTGCAACTTAAGAGACTCGCAAGTTTATTACAGGACTTTTAAAATAACAAATGTCGTGAGATAAAATCAAACAAATAAATCGGTGCAAAACGTACAAACTTTTTTTTCTCTTCTCCTTCTTCTTTGATCATCCCCTCTTGAACAAACTTCTACTATTCGATCGTGATCTATTTCCACTAGTCACCGTATAACTAATGGAACCGTAAGAATTTCCCTCACCATAGGTCAGATCATCAAGATGATTGGAACTATCATGGATCAAAGTCATCGAACTGAAATCTTCAAATGGATCGGCATCTTGATCTTCGATTTCTAAGCTTTTACGAGCACCATTGATAATCTTTTCATTTGTGATATCAATGGATGACTCCTTGTGTTGTTTGTTCTTCTCAAAATCAGTTCCATTTTTGGATAAGACCGGGATCATAGGAGCACTTTGATTTCTTAACAATGCCCATTGAACAGTTTTAAAAAACGGATGATTTTTAATGTCAGAAGCACCCAACTTTGAACCTAGTCTCTTGTTCTCATCCTTGATTAACAACTTCTTGATCAGGTTCTTACATTGTGATGACACTTGTGGATGATCTGGGAAAGTCACCTCACTTTTCAAAATACTGCTAAAGGTTTGATTTCTGTTGGATCCTTTGAACGGAGTTGTACCGAATAGCATCTCGTAGATCAAGATACCCAATGTCCACCAATCAACTGCAACGGTGTGACCATGACCTCTTATAACTTCAGGCGCAATGTATTCCTCTGTTCCCACGAATGAATTTGTTCGGAACCCATCGATACAAACCTTTGTGTCCAAACTTAACATATTCTTGTTATTCAATCCATTTGAGTTGATACTTAAAGACGGATTTTTGTTGGCATCAGTTTGTTTGGAAAGGTCAAAATCACTCAACATGATATGTCCTGATTGATGTAACAGAATATTCTCAGGTTTCAAATCTCTATAAATGAATCCCATCAAATGTAAATATTCCAAAGCAGCGGTCACTTCTGCAGCATAAAATTTTGCATCCTGTTCTGGAATACATTTGGATTGTCTTGTTTGTAAAGCTCTAAAAAACTCTCCACCCATACAATACTCCATGCAGAGGTATAAGTAATCTTCAGATTGGAAGGAGTGATATAGTGTAACGATAAATGGATGGTTTGAAGTGGCAAGGATTTCTTGTTCTGCTAGTGCCCTCTTGATCTTCTTTCTCTCAATCATCACTTTCTTAGATAAGACTTTCATAGCATAAAGTCTATTGGTTTCCTTTTCACGTACCAAGTAAACTTTACCAACATCACCTTTCCCCAACAATCTAATCTTCTCAAACGATTGTGGACCAACTTGTAGATCTGCAACTTTGATGGAATTGGATGAAAGAAACGATTTTTTTCTTGGTCTCGTCTTGGGTGGTGTTGGAGGTGCCAATTGAGTTTGTGATCTGTTGTCTACTTTCAAGTTCAATGGTGCAGAAGCGACCCTTCTCAACACTGGTTTGATTATGGTGCTCACAAGTTCACTTTCATTTGTTCGTGGAGCAGAAGATGAATCCTCACTTTCTTCCTTAGATTCCGTATTGGCACCCGTCTCTTCGACAATTTGACCCAATGTATCATTATTCTCCCTCAATGCAAATGGTAGTGGGCCTTGGCCGTTCTTATCAATATGTGTGGTAGTAGATTCATGGGTATCGGCATGTGGTGGAAGACCTTGGTGTGCAAAATATGGTTGGGAGGATAAGGTCAAGGAGGGGGTGTTAGATGTTTTCAATTGTTTAACGTTTTGGGATGGTGGATTTGGTGAAGATGGGGAACGAAGTCTGCGTGCAGCTTGAGATAACTTGCTCGATGGTGTTTGTATTTGTGAAGCTTCCTCAATATCTAGTTGCGCCTCATCTAGTTCGAGATCTTCATCGGAGGTGTTCTTGATATCTTTGACACCAAGGTTGGGGGAGCTAGTGTTCGAGGAGGCGGTCTTCTTGAAGAGGCTCTTTATCTTCGTTGTAAGTTTCTTTTCGTCATCGTCTGGCTGCTGGAATGGTCCAGGACTGTTTTCTTTCGATGGTGGAAGGTCTGTGTCCTCGAACTCTTCCTCTTGAGTGATCTCGGGTTGCAACTCGACTTTAGAGTTGTTGTTAGTAGTGTTGCTTCCAAAGTTTAGGAGCTTCCCGAAAGATAGTGATCTTGTTCTGAGTTTCGTGAAGGAGACGGCATTTGCCGCCGATAAATCGAAGTTATTTGCCTTAAGTGGTTGTTGTTGTGGTGGTGGTGGTGCTTCATTGAGGGCTTTCTTCGGGGTCTTCAGGAGATCCGGCTTCTCTGGGGAAAAGGGCTCTTTGAGTGACGTTTCTTTGCTTGCAAGCATGGTAGTTTGAGATGAGCTGCTTCACAACGGGTTTTTGTTGAGGGTTGTCGACGATGGTCTTGACACTTGAGCTTCTCCACGCTAGCAAGGCTTTTTTTTCGTATGTAGTCCGTGTTTAGCAGAAAAGTGTGTGGGCAGGTCGAATAAAAGCTATTTTCTCGTGAATCTTTCCTGATGACAGCTGTTTATGTTGATGCAAGGATGCTTATGAACACTCTGTGAGCGATTGGGAGAAGAAAAACTGGACGTCTGGATGCTGTTCTGAAGCTGCTTGAAGTGAAAAACTGGCTTTGTCAGTCGTTCCCAATCTATTTGGCAAAAAAAGCGCGAAATAGAGAAATAGGAGAATTTGATACCATTTTTAGAGCCCAGTGTGTCTACGGCCCTCAAAGTTCAATACTTTGTAGGTCAATGTGTTGTCTTTGAAAGTAGAATGTGTTCGCATATCTCAGAGCTGACATGATTGTGTTTTCAAAGAAGCAATCGGTTTAGATCCTTATGCCGATGTGATTACTCGTATTTACTTCCCGACAATAATCTTGATCCCAGATGTAATAGTTCTCAACAGCGCTGTAAACGATCTTTTGATGCCTTTGAACGATCATCTCTAATGGCTTCAGCTTCACTGTTACGACAGTGAGATGCACGCTTCGAGTCTTGTATCCAACTCAGTTTTTTTTTGATGTGCATTGGTCGCTAAAGAGAGCACTTCATTGTACAGTGTGGAGGCTCCAAGTCCACATTGCAGAGCCCTGTAACTCATGCCTTTCATTTAACTTGTCCTCAAACGGTGGATGTGAAACCCATGGTAATAATACCATTGCAACATGATTAACGCTACATTGAGTGAACAGGCCATAAGTGCTCAATCTGGAATCCATTATTCAAACTCAGAAGTATGACTTGGGTACTTTCAAAGAACCTCGAAAACACCAAGAACGAAGCTGGAATCTATGTTATATGACTTGAATAACAAGCTACACAGCGTTGCATCAACAATTTACCCGGCCGTAGACCTGTAGTTGACTGCCCAATATTGACAAGGACACTTAAACCATTATATTCCCTACCTTATAGGTAGTTCAACTCCGTTGATTGAAATTCATTAAATTGAGATAAATCTCTATGCTGGAAAAAACTGAAATAGCGCACTAATATAGCTGCTTGATCCAGCAATTTCAATCCAGCCATTTTAAATATAATGTTCGCTTAAAAACCTTCACTGACATCACAACGCTTTTCAAAAATTAGAGATCCAAGAACACCAAGTCTAGAATTATGATCAAAAACACAACACTTTGATGCCTTGCATCTGCCTAATTATGATTAGTCAGATCGCTCAAACTCTCCCAGATAACTATATTTACCTGTCTTGATTGAAGTTTGTTTCGTACTCCCACAAATGCTGCCCGTACCGATCTTTAAATTGATGAAACCCATCTGCTACAACTCTGATACAAAGTTTGTTAATTCTTGCAAGAGCGATCATCAGTTAGATGTTATCTCCATTCTGAAAGGCTGCGAAGTCTTCACATCATTCGGCATCCCATGAAACCAGCTATGAGAAACTATAAAGGCTTGCAAAAACTCTCCAAAGTCGTTGATGCACTTTCTGTTCTTCTTATATCCGTTACTAGAACAAACTTAAAGCAAGAATGAGGTTAGCAACTGTTCTATTGAGATCTTCAGTCTTGTCTCTAGCTTCTGCTCAATCATATTGGAATGCATCCGACTCTGATGATCCCTCTCTCATCTCTGGTTCAACTGAAGACAGTTTCATTTATTCTCCAACGAGTACAACATCTGAATACTTGAATCAAACTACAATCGTCACCATCAGATCGTGCTCTCATACTGATTGTTATGAGACTACATCACAGGCTTTAATATCCATCGCTACAAGTACTGGTTATGACCCTGTCACTGAGTACACTACTTGGTGCCCGTTACCTTCCACATCTGATGAATTCCAGTCATATTCTTCATCGGAACAACTATACCAATCTTCCTTCTCTGTTGAAGGCTCATTATACTCATCCGAGGCATCAGAATCATATCCTGTCGAGTTCTACTCCACGAGCTCTAAAAATGAAGGTTCTTCTTTTGGTGCTCTCACTACCTCAAGCGGTGCCGCCGCTGTTACTCCTGGTGCCACTACTGAATCCCTCAATCATGTTTCAGCTGGCTCTGAGCTCACGAAAACAATCAACGCTGATGGTACCACTTCCACATCTGCAACTTCACTAGATATATCTACTCCAATTACTACAACTCTGATCACTTTGACATCATGTTCTGAGAAAGTTTGCTCCACAACTGAATTGAGTGCTCAAGTTACAGTTGTTACCGAGACTTCAAATCATGTTGTTACTACTTATACCACATACTGTCCATTGAGTTCTACTGAAGTTGCATCAGCCAATGGTGAAATTGTTTCTATTGGTACTTCATCTGCTGAATTTATTTTGACCTCAGGAAGCTCTACAATTGCCACCTCTATTCCTGTTAAGTCTACTGTTGCCGCTTCATCATTATCATCGGGCAAGGTCACTCCACCTGTTGAGACCACTTTGATTTCACGAAGTTCCACATTTGTTACTTCGGTTCTAGTCTCATCCAAAGTTGTTCCGTCTGAGTCCACCAAAGCAAATGCTATCAAGTCTTCTAGCTCCGCGATCACTTCATCAGCAAAGACCATCATCTCTGGTTTGTCAACACTAGAGACTTCAGTCCCAGTTACTTCATCTTCAACTTCATTCGGCCATACCACGTCAACTGATTCAGAACTAACCACAACTTTGGTCACAATAACTTCATGTGATGAACACACTTGCTCTACCGTCGAATCAACTGCTCAAATAATCATCGTTACGACAACTCAAGAAAATGTCATCACAAGGTATACCACTTATTTTCCATTGACTGGGACTCCGTCATCTTCTATTATTGTTGCTGTTCCTACTGGTGATTCTATAAAATATTCGTCTACGGTAGAAATCTTGGATGCATCATCTGTGAAAATCACCGGAATATCCAGCACTGTTGATGTCTCCACTACTTCTTCAGCTGTCGTTATTACTTCCTCCGGTATCGTCACTACTGGTACTTCTACTTCTGGCTCCTCCGTCAAGGTTTCCATTGCTACAGCTGCTGTATCAGGCTCATCTGAAGGTGTCGTCTCATCTAAAGCTGTTTCTTCAATTTCAAGTACTACGATTGCTCCTGTTGCTCCTTTCAAGACTCCCGGTTCAACAACTGTGATCACTTCAACCTCATGTGATGAGTCTAGTTGTATCACTCATAGTTTATCTGCGATTTTAAGTGTTGTTACGACTACAAATTTAGGTGGTGTTACTCAATATACCACATACTGTCCGCTTTCAAGTTCAAGTGAATCTGCAAAGACCATTAGTGTTATTACTTCTTCTATCACTGTTGAAGCGACTGATGATAACACCAAGAAGACGTCTACTGATACAAGTACTGGAACTAGTGCTGCAGTTGAATCATTTGAATCTCAAAAGATTTCAACTGCTAACGTTGCATCCATATCTGAAGTGTCAACTACTATTATCGAGATCACATCATGTTCCGAATCGGTGTGTTCAACTTCTAAATCATCTGCTATTGTGAGTGTTATAACTACTACCCATTCAAATGGTATTGTTACTGCATACACAACTTATTGTCCATTACCTTCTGTGGGATCTGCTAGTACTACAAGTGCTACTGTGATCTCGCCATCACTACAAAGTACCCTTATCGGTACGACGGTTTCCAAAGGTTCCTCAACTGCCATAACAGCTTCTACCCTACTACCAGTGACAGTGGCATCCGCTACAACCAACATTTCTTTTGTTGCATCAAGTTCAGTGGTTTACTCAAATTCCAATCCAGCTTCCACTATTGGTACCTCTCTTTCAGTTGAGCAAACAAAACCAGCTACTGTTGATGGTTCATCGTCTGTCTTGTCAGTTGAGCAATACACTGGTGGTGCCAATGCGATGATTGGTCAGTTCGACACGAGATCATTAGGTTTATGGTCTAGTTTTGTCATGGTTGTTTTGAGTTTAGTTTGAACTTGAACTGGGTAGAGGGTAACTGTATATTAGAATCTCCAGCTTGTGTGAAATAATTTTGTAAATTAACGTACAATTTCCCATGATATTTCAGTAATTGAAACTTCGGCACCGGCTTTATCATCATATTCGTAGAATTCTCCTTCAGACAGATCAATCTCTTTAAATGTTGTATTAGTTTGGGCACCTTTTGCCTCGAAATATCCATTAACAGGTATAAATTCCACAGGTTCTAAACCACGAGCATCTATGTTTAAAATTGTGATTTGTTTACCTGAATCTTCAAAAGTTACTAAATCTGAAGTTCTTTCAATTTCAGCATGATGTTGTCTTTTACAATTCTTACATCTGAATACAAAATTTTGTTCACCAAGCTTTGAATCTGGTATCTCATGTTTTTCAAATCTGTTTATCGTTATTTCTTTATCATGAACTTCATGACATGAAAGACATGAGATTTTAAAAGTGTATTCGAATGGTGTTTCCGCAGTATCTGTTGGTTTTAAATCAGTCAGACCTTGCAATGTTGCAGTGATCACGAGTCTGTAGGCACCCATGTTCTATTGATTCGTAGTCGATGTCTTTTGGTTTTCCTAGAGTGAGTGAGTGAGTCTCTTTACAAACTATTGTTTGATTATCAACTTTGCAATTGTCACCCGGCCTTTATATACAAAGAATTCTTATCCTATGCTTCAATGAGTGTTAGCTAATAAGAAAATCTACGTCAATTCAGTTAAAAGAAAAGATAAAAAAGGTTTTCTGCTTTATTTACTCAATGAACACCGATAACTGATAATTCTAAAGTCCAGACACGCCGTATGTGTAAGTTAACAGTCAATAATTCAATCGAACCATCTTCATTTAAAACGCCGGGAACTTTCAGTTGAACAACTTCATTTGACCACCAACATTTTCTTGCAGGTTTCCTCCAAAACAGTAATAATTTAGATGAAGTGCCTGCACTTCCTCCTCTTTGTCTTTGATTTCTATTTCTTGATACCGATCTCGAAGCTGATCTGGCTGCACTTCCAGCTAGTTCTGCTAGTCTTGATCTTCTCGATTGTTTTTGACTCGTATTTGAAGTCACAGCTTCTAATGAAGGTGAGTCAGGTTCAGACGGTGGTGGTTGTTGTTGTTGTTGTTGTTGTTGTTGTTGTGAATTTTGTAAATCAACAAGTGCAAGCGAGGTTAATACCGTTTTACCAGGTTCTCCACTTCTGTGACCCCAATCACTGGTAACTTCGAATCCAGAAGAACACAACATTTCCAATAAATGAGCCTCAGCAGGGCCCAATTCTTCACCTTGTCTATAACCCAAACCTTCAAATACTTTTTGACGACTAACCAAATAACTGCCAGCAGCTGCTTTGATCGATCTTATACCTTGTGGACTTAACCCTTTTCTTGGAGGAATAACATAATAATCCAAATCTTCTCTTAACACAATAATTGCAGGTTTTTCACTCAAAACTTCTAAATCTGGAGTTTGATAGGCATCATAAATTTCAGGTTTTGTTCCTTGTGGTAAATTTTTTGCAGCATTGGCAAAACTTTCAATTATGTATTGGAAACAATGAGGATCAAAGTTGACATAGACAAGATCATTCTCACCTAAATTTTGAATTGGATTGTTATCTCTATCCAAAAAAACGCCATTTGGGAAAAGACACAATAAGATAGATTCTGGTAAATTCATAAGTTCATCTCGTGTAATTTGGAATCTTTCACCTCTGATGTTCAAATTGATCAGAGAGGTCATGTCAACATCACCATCAACATCGATTGGAACCTGTCTTTGTTGGACATAATCCGGAGTTACCTGAGTGATGATTGCTTCAGCCATTGTTCGGTAATTGTACGTACGTGTTGTGTATGCGACAAAGACCAAAAGGATAACAACAGAATGGTTATGACACGAGAAAAAGGAATTCTTTTTGTTTTTTTTTCTTTCCAGTGGTGAGAGAATCTAAAGAAAGTGAGTTTTGTAACAATCAATCAAAGATAACACGGAGAATTCTTTTTTTGTCCCTTTGTAATATGGATATTTCGGTGCTTTTTTTTTTTTTTTTTTTTTTTTTTTTTTTTTTTTTTTTTTGTGTTTAAAAAAAAAAAAAAAAAAAAAAAAAAAAAAAAACGCGGATTTCGTTACCCGGTAGTTGGGGTTTATTAAAGAAACAAAGAATAAATTTCTGTATGTATGTAGACTGTTACTGGGGTTGATGTTCAATTGAAGATGATATTCGAGACCACTGAGGATAGTAGCAGAAAGAAAGCGAAACTGGATAATGAAGAGACACAAGAACGAAAGTTCGATGATGAAGATGATGAGGATGATTTTTGGGGTAATGATGATGCTGACGATGATAATAATAATGATAATGATGATGACGATAATGACTACAGACCAAACATAGATGACGATGAGTTTTATGGTGAAAGACCATTGGTCAATGAAAACAGTGAAATTTCTGCATTAAGGAGAATACATGCCAAACAAGGATATCTCGATGGTTTATCGTCGAAAAAAGAAGAAAATCTACAAAAAGGTTTCGATGTTGGATATCCATTAGGTGGAGAGATTGGTATTCGAATTGGTAAGATCATTGGTGATTTGCTATTCTTGAAGAATTCATTGGGAAATGAAGATGCTGAAGAATTGTTAAATCTGGCAATGGAGGAGTTACATATTAAAAAGATTTTAAACAACAAATATTTTAACGATGATGTAAAACTACCTAATAATGACCATGTTGTGCTGAAAGAATGGGAAGAAAGAGTTGCAATGTTGAAATCAAGATCAAATAATAATCCATGAAATGATTAAATTTCTTTTGCATCAATTTGAAACAAAACTCGTAGTAGTGTTTTTTTTAAAAAATGCGTTTTGTGTGTAGACGTGGTGTCCGGATGTATGTCTTCTATTCTCTTTTCAATATATACTTAATTTTTTTTTTCTTTATTTAGAGAGGTTTTTGTTCCATCATTTTCAAAGATAACGGATTCTAGCAGTAGCAGCTGTAACAGGCTTTTAGAATAACTCATACTTTTGTACTATTGCTGTGTTCTTTTCACCGTTCTGATGTTCTTCATACGGCTTTTGAAGCCATTCCCAACGAATTTACTTGTACGATCTTCAATCAGGAAAAGATTTCATACTCAGCATCAACCAAGATTATTTCGAAACCCAACTACTACTAAAACTGGAATTTTTTGGTCTTATGTTAGGGCACCTTCCAATATGGTGTTTATCACTACTAATGTGTTGGGGTTAGGTATCGTCGCTACGTATCGTGGTCTTTCCACTTTGAGTGAACGACGTCAAAAGAACATATCAAAAGGTATTGAAGAGTTGGAAGTTTCTAAAAAAGGACTTGACTCGTTATCTTGGGATTTCACCTCAAATGAATTCTTACCGATGAAGAAGAAGACGAAGAAGAAGCATTATCATGATAAATCTGAGATTTTAAACCAAGTTGATCCAAATGTCTTTGAATCGGCTTCAGTTGAATATGTCAGTGAAGGTTTGTTCATTGATGATTTGGATTTATTACCTGTTTGTGATGAGGATTTGAATAAGTTGGGACCGGAAGAGTATAGGAATCCTAGAAGGGATAGATCCAAGTTAGAATTGATGAATTTCTTGGTTGTCGTTAGTCGATTCTATGATTCATTTCAAAATATCTTTGGTAAGAATTCATTGAATTTACAACATGATGATTTGATTAAAATTCCAGTAAGACAACGTGAGGAGTTCTTGAAAATCTTGTTAAGTTTTGTTGATTCTGATAAAATCCTGGATTATGAGACTTTTGTTGAACAAGTCCCGTCAAATGAGATTTTTCAAATGATTTTAAACTATGATGCTTCAGGAATCAAAAATCAACTGATTAAGAGAACAAGCGATGTTGGTTTATTGAAATACGATATCTTGGAACAGTTGCCATTTCAGCAATACTCTACGAATCCAATGAAAGCAATAAACTCACTGATTATTCGCTATGCTAAAGAACAAGCGCTGAACACCAAATTTTTATGGGAATTCACCCAGATTGTCAACTCGACAACATACAAACAACTTTCGGAAAACTATTCCTCGATTGTCAATAGTTTATCACAGCATAATAATAACAAAGACAACAACAACAACAATAATAAGAACTTCACAACACTTATAAACATTCTTGCAATCCATCTATTGAAACAAAAAAAGGAAAAATTTACAGAATCATCATTACAAAATTTTCTACAAAATTCGATAATTTCCAAGAATGCATCGATCTTCCAAACTTGTCTTCAAGAGCTGAACATTGACGTTCATCATATCAAAAAGACTCGTTCTCAAAAAACAAGAAATTCCAAAAGAATACTTCCTTCTACAAAAGCCTATTTATCATCAGATAAGATCACATATTCATTAGAAACGTATCTGTTGGCACTGAAAGGAATCATGAGACTCTTTCCTGAAAACAGCACGTACATTTTAGACTCAACAAAGAGAATTCTATTTGAACTGGTCCATAGTGCAAGTTCGAAATTCCCACGAGTTAGACGTCATCATGATAAATCCAAAAACCCTGAGGAGTTAGATCCAAGAGTTTGGACGAAATTCCCAAAAGATGCATTAAATCTTTTCACTGAAATTGGATTGAAATATGGAAACGTTTCATTGTTACGGACAAGTATTGCAATCATGGGAAAGAGTGAATACGTTGATGATGATTTTTTTATCACAAAATTGAAACATATTCGTCATTTTTCTGTTGAACAATTACAACAAGAAAACCAGCAGTTGGAGAACTTCAACCCAGAGTTTGTACAGTTCTTGGATGGGATTATTGAGGAGAGAGAACACCAGTAAAAAAAAAAAAAAAAGCATAGATATAGATATTTTAATGAGCTAATGAGACCTATAGTTAAAGAGTACTTGTAGAATACGGTACGCACCACAGCACTATAAAGTACAATAAAAGAAAAAAAAAAAAAAAAAAAAAAAAAAAATTCTCATCAACTGAAATAATCAATCGATGAGACTAAAAGTATTTGAAAGATAAAACATAAACAACAATACTAAAACAAAAAACACACACCATGAAATTCCTCACTACCAACTTTGTGAAATGTTCGATCAAATCGTGTGATGCCACTACAGATTCATTCCCATTACAATATACAAAATGTCAATTAATACAAGAAGAACAAGAATTCAATCCATTTTTTATAAATTCTATATTGGAAAGATTAGATTGGTCAGCTATATTGAAAGTTGCACAGGATCTTGGGAATACTTCATTACCACAAGAAAAACCACAATCATCGTCATCATCACAACAACAAGATGAAGAATTTGATGAAGATTTCTTACATCTATTAAAAGATTTACACACGTTATTAATCGAAACAAATATAATTGAAGGGGAAATGATCTGTAATAACTGTCATCATATCTACTACATCAAAAACTCCATTCCAAATTTCCTTCTCCCACCACATTTAGCATGAAACCTCCTTTTAGATTAAGATTTTATAAGAACCATACTCTCCTGTCACGTGTGAAGTCACGTGCTTTTTTGTATGATTATGTAATGTATTATATCATATTCGACTTTGGATTTGATGCGCGAACACGGTCTGTAATTACAGAAAAAAAAAATAAAAATAAACTGTGCCTTGATCGAAAGAAAGAAAAAAAAAAAAAAACAAAAACAAAAAGTTTAAAACATCTGAAATTTTAAAATCAGTTGCTGCGTGATTAATCTATTGAAACTTTTTTTTTTAAAAGATCAATAATTTAGAAGTTTTATCGTTTAAAGGGAAAGCTCAAAACTCATTGGAAATTTACGAGAGATTTGAAGATTTTGAAATTGAGAATTATACCAACATTTCACAACTAGAGATTGAGAGGTTATTTTTTTTTAACAAAATATCATGCACATCATTCATAGTTCTTTATCATTTTTGATCATTTCATCTCAACTGAAACGTGTCTTTGGAGAAGATCTTTCTGGTGATAATGGTGAAGGTTCACTAGTTGGAACTTGGTCATCAAAATCAAACACTGTTTTCACAGGTCCAGGTTTTTATGATCCAGTTGATGAATTGTTAATCGAACCATCATTACCTGGAATCTCTTATTCTTTCACAGAAGATGGACATTGGGAAGAAGCAATTTATCAAATTTCTTCAAATGCTAAAAATCATTCATGTCCTGCTGCTGCATTAACTTTTCAACATGGTACTTTTGAAAAATTGGATAATGGTTCTTTATTATTAACCCCAATTCAAGTTGATGGACGTCAATTAATTAGTGAGCCATGTGAAGATTCTGGAATTTCAAGTTATACTCGTTATAATCAAACGGAATTATTCCGTAATTTTTACATTCAAGTTGATCCTTATCATGGACGTTGGAAATTACAACTTTATGAATGGGATGGTACACCAGTTCAACCTTTATATTTGGCTTATAGACCTGCTTTGATCTTACCTACCGAGACTTTGAATCCAACGGAAGATTCAACTGGAAGTTCCACTCAAGAAACTGCATCTTCATCTTCAACAAAATCCAAAAGAAGTTTAAGACAAAAAATAAGAAGAAGTTTGGAGAACAAAAGTAGAACAAGAGCAGTTAGAAAATCCAGTATTGATTATGAAAAATGGTGGTGGGGTGCATTGGGAGTTATTTCTATTGGTGGAGGCGTTTATCTGTTTAATTGAAGAGAAAAGAGATACTGGCTATATTAATAAGAGAATGTAGATGAATCTCAACTTAATTACTTTTGGTAGCTCTATATATATAGTTGAAGGTGTATCATTAAGTTTTTCACTTAAGTACCCTTTCAATGTCTTGACTTTGAGAGGGAGAGGAAAAAAAAAAAAAAAAAAAAAAAGAAAGACAAACAAAAGCACTTCACACAATAAACAACAATAAACAACAATTATCAATTATCAGAAAAGAAAAGAATGTCACAAAAGACAACTAAAATGGGGCTTCCTGCTCCATACAACCTGAAACCAAAACGTAGTGGGACTTCTGGGTCTTTCATACAACTTACAACTCCAATGAAGAAGATTTTAATTTACATTGTTGCAATTCTTACACTTGGTCTCTTGATGTATCTAATCAAACCTGATAAGAATTTGGTCCCAAGTTATGCCTTGGATAAAGAGACACAGGATCAAGCGAAACAAGCCTTACTCGATAAGAAGATAGATCAAGCTATAAATGGAAAGTTGATATAGGTATAATAGTTCCTTATCGTATATATATATATATATCCTATTAAACAACCAAACCTTGAGTCTTGACATCTTGACGTTCTTGCCAAATGGTCTTCCCACTACAACTACACACCTGCTTATCATTTTCCCAAACACCTGCACTTCTTGCAATAACACCAGCTAAAGAATCAGAACTTATTGAATCTTCTAAGGAACTAACAACAAAACTTCTTCCGATTAACTCAGAGATTTTAAAATTTGCACTTTCAAAAATTTGACCAGATTGATCATCATTTACTTTAATTGAATTGAATTTATGATAGTAATCACCAGTTGAATAAGCACCTTTTGAAATGTTTCCTGAAGTTCTAAAACTTGGATAATAAACACCACGAGGTAATCCATTCAACGTAATGTCGACAAGAACTTTCGAATCATCAACAGCAACAATCCTAGCTAAACCTTTAACGGGTTCCAATTGATCTTTGTGATCAAAAGATTCTAAGATTGCAACAGCTGCAGAATTAGGCTTACCTGTACCTCTAATAATAGCATCCCTACCTGTTTGTTGAATTGCCTTAACTATTGAAGAAGGTGCCGTTGTTCCTTCAATTGTAACTCTTTGATCTTTTAGATTGATATCGAACTGTTTAACTCCTTGTAGTTGTGATAGCGCATTCTTAACACTATCGACACAACTTTGACACTCCAATTCAACGTTATAAACGGTCTATTTGAAAAAGGATGATTAGTATCAATGATAAAGAGACGTATGAGACGTATGCAGTAAGCTATAACTCACTTCGAAAGACATGATTGAAGCTCTGATTCCTAAAAAGGTTTTATGAATAGATTGCATTTCTAATTTCTAATCACTTCTTTTTCTTCTATTGGCGTTCGGGCTTTGATTTCCGCTACACGTGGATACACGTGACTGTGGCATATAATAAACTACAGATAAACAAAATAAAGAAAGAAGTAATAATGTATTCACAGCTTTGATTTCTTATTCTGCCAGCCAAAGCCAACTTTTTTTTGTGTTCCCGGTGCGATTATGACATTGATCAACGTTGTTTTCCCCTCTTGTAAATTCTTGAAAGATTCAACAAGCGCTGAGTTTAATTCATCATCATTTGAAGCCAAAATTCCCTCAGCTCCTAAACTTTTTGCAAATAAATCATATCTTGTTTCTAAACTTAATGCAGTTGATGGTAAATTTTCATAATCTTGGTATGAGTTTCTCTCAAGATCAACACCATGATATAATCCACTATTGTTCATTATTATTATCAAAACAGGTAAATGAAATCTAACCAATGTTTCAATCTCCAAACCTGAAAATCCAAATGCTGAATCTCCTTGAATACTGATAACAGTCTTCTCAGGATGAACTATTTTGGAAGCGATCGTATAACCCAATCCAACACCCATCGTTGCATTCGTTCCAGCGTCTAATCTTAATCTTGGTTTGTTCTGTGGGAATGAAATCCTTGCAATGTCCATAGTATTGGCTCCTTCTATAACCAACACCGTCTCATCTTCGAGGGGCTTCAAATGGTCTCTGATGATCTTGTAGACGTTATTGTATGATAGATATTTCGAATCAAAAGTTGTTTCTTTCAATGATAAGGATTGATTGTTCTTATGAATGATTTTCTGTAAATCTTGTGGTATACCTACCGATTTGTAATTGCCTAACTCTTGATCAATCTCATGAGCAATCAATTTAATATCCCCAACTAATCCAAACTCAACAGACCCTAAAGAATTATTTCCAATTTCTTCAGGATATGAATCAATTTGAACGAAAACAACATTTGTTTGAAATCTTGGAATTTCACCAAAATGTAAAATCCAATTCAATCTTGCACCAAACAATAAGATAACATCTGACTTCTTCAAAATTTGTGATCTTGATGAACTTGAATTCAAAAAAGATGAATCTGAGATCACTCCTTTACCCATCGGTGTTGGTAAAAAAGGAATATTATGATCATGACATAATTTAGTCAATTCCTGAGAAGCATTTGCATATGATGAACCTTTACCCACTATAACTAATGGATTTTTAGCATGTTTAATCAACTTGACAATTTTATCAATTTGTGAAGATTCTGGTATATATTTAGGAACATGTTCAACATCGATCGATCTTATTTTAGCCAATACTGGATCAGCATCATTTTTATCAATCTCCAATTCAACTATGTCTGCACTTAGATCAACATATGAGGTTCCAGGCTTACCGAAAAAACTATCTTTATAACCTTTTGATATAAAATCACCCAATTGATTGATTCCAAGAGGTTTTCCAATGAATTTCACATCACCAAAAGATTTCATCAGACTAACTTGATCCAATTCTTGAAAGCCACCTTTATTAACATCAGCAAAACTTGAAGATCCAGCCAGAACTAATAATGGCCATCTATTAACATTTGAATTGAAAACACCAGCAAGTGAATGGATCAAACCAGGTCCACCAACTACTAATAAAACACCTGGTTTACCAGTTAAATAACCATAAGATGAAGCAGCGTATGATGCAGATTGTTCATTTCTAAAGCTAATGAATTTAATTCCATTTTTAATCAATTCATCTCCAACATCAACAATTGGAATACCAACAAGTCCAAAAACAACAGTAACGTTTAGTTTTTTCAGTATTTGAGCTATAAGTTGTGCCCCTGTTATAGTGTCATGAATATTATGAGTATTTGAAGGGTTGGACATTGTGTAAACTCTTAAAATCTATATATTCTTTGAATTATCTTGATCTATTGAATTTTAAATTGTGGAGAGCTATTTATACTCTGTTTTTGCTGCTTATGTTTTCGGTCCGAAAATCGGTCGGAAAACCGGATGTATTCCCCCCCCCCCCATTAGTTACTGTCACGTGAATTTGAAGGGCTCGTGACCCTTGCCAAGGTGCTATAGTTGCGCTTTAAGCGTACTGAAGTCTCGACTATATTGGTGTTGAGCAACGAATATATTCACCCTTATATATATATATTTATACAATCTAACAAGCTTTACTTGATTGCATTTCAACATGCTTTATTTACATTTGATGAACTGGTTGTTAGGGCCCATATCGTTCAAGATCATCACACAAAGTACAGGCCGGTAGCATTATCCATGAATAGTTGTATGTTCCCAGGCCTGTACCTCTCAATATAAGTAAGTGTCAGATCACATGGAACTGATCAAATCTCAACATATTTACCTGCATGTGGCTGTTTCAGCAAGTACACGATACCCCATCATGAATACAGATGAGTTTGATTATATAATAGCTTCTCTTCATTATAAGCTTCATTGAGAACGTAAGTTCGCCATATAACATCCAGTAGTCTACATAGTAAACAATCCATTCAGAATTGATTCCAGAAAAAGTAGTAAAATACAGAGTTCATAATTGAAGTTGCATGCAGCATAATTTATCCCATTTACATTTTGACTCTTGTATGTGTTCTTTTGTGTAATTTTTTTTTTCCTTTCCACAGTGTATGTCGGGTCGGGGTCCCGTTGCACACGCGTGCATTATCCAGAATGCGGAAATGCATTCCCAAAACCTATGAAAATAAGAAAATTTTATCAACTTGGCATGATGATATAAGTTCAATTACTATGTAGATACAATGCACTAGTATATAACAAATTCTTTTTTTCTATTGAAATTTCGCAGAATTATACGCTTATCAACATTTTTCCAATTCCTTAACTATGTTAACCCTTCAAATCATGATATTTTTTCGTTTTGAAAAATTGAAATTTGACCAGGTTAACCTTCCTCCTTCCCTTCTTGCTTTTGCTTGCTGCACGTGCAACGCAGCGCGACACTCAGCTTGGGGTTGACGGCCATAGGAGTATAGTGAATTTCCATAAACATGGCATGTCCGAGGTCATTTTCATAAGAATGAGAGTGTTTCAATTAGCAGCATTTTTGACCTCTCATCTATGTGTGTGAGCTTAGCTTTAGCTCCTATTTCCATTTAAAGCTGGGGGCTCTTTCTGGCAATTTTCGCGCAGTGGTTAGAAGCGCTGTGTTACAATCAAAATAAGTAAATCATAGTTATAATTGTCTAGCATATAAAGTTCAAGAATTTAGGGGTTGAACTTTCACAGAGATTTGATCTTTGCTCAATCCATTATCACTTGAAGAGTCAACGTCAATAGCACCAGATTTGGAATGAGTTCCAACCAGTTTACCATTTTTTTGATCGTTCAAATATTGAGCAGCTTCTTCAGGAATATCACCGGTTTTTGAATTGTACAAGATAATACCATTCTTCTTTGCATCTTTTCTTTCCTGTCTCTTATAAAACCATAGTGTTATGGGGACCCACCCAATCAAGAGAGAATCAATGATGGTACTGTAGGTATAACCTCTTTTATATCTTGGGGCATGTGAAGTTGGGAATGTCAATCTACTGATCCAAGCAGTCGACTGGTTTGCAAACATGTTACATGAACACAGGACAATGGCTCTAGCTTGTGGATCATGTCTCATTATATCGTTCAACCAACCATAAACAACAGAACTGATAGTTATACCGAAATATCCAATTAGGAATGCAAACCATTTGGCACCTTCAGGAACATACCAAGTACATAGAATTGCCGACCCTGTTAGATTGACACATTCTGCCCAAAATATAGCTTTTGATCTTGAGCCCAAAATATCTGCAGAAAAACAAACTGCCAAAATGAAAGGAACACCTAAAGCTGGTGGAAGTGAGGTGAATCTGTTGACCTGAGGAACACTATAACGATCTAGTGATTTCAACCAAAGTGCAAATCCATTGGAACTAGTATTTGAAGAGTTCCAAAATAGTGCATCCAAAATTGCCAAGACATACACTTGCCAACTAGTCAAGATTTCCTTCCATAGTTTCCCATTCAAAAATGGTGGTGGTTCTTTTGATGGTGTGACGATCTTGGCATCTTTCAATCTTTTTCTAGCCAATCTAATCTCATCATCTGTTAAGAATAATGAACAACAATTCTCAGGTGTACCTGGAACCATGTACAAAGCAAGTAATCCGATAGGCATAGTGATACAACCATCAATCAAGAAAATCCATCTCCAACCTTCTCTACCTCCAACACCATCCATTGTCTGATAAATCTGAGCAGATAGTAAACCAGAAGTCAAAGCACCAAGCATCTGACCACAGTAATACAACCCACCTCTTCTTCCTAATTCCCAAGGTTTATACCATGAACCTAACAAATAATGAATTGCCATGAAATAACCAGCTTCAGTGGCACCAATCAAGAAACGACAAGCGTGCAATTGTGGAACATTTTGAATAGCAGCAGTAGCAATAGTAACAGAACTCCAACCAATATCACCAAGGAAAAAAATCATATGCATTGGAACTCTTGGAAAGATGTACATATAGAAAACTTGAAAAATAACAGAACCAGCATTATACAATGCAACAGTATTTGAAAAATCGTCACCTTGCATGTTAAGACCTTCTTTCATACCTGAAACATAAGCATTGTTAACATTAGTTTGATCCAAATTCTTGGACCAATAAGAGATGATTGCAAAAGTAACAATCATAAAATCTAATTTCGTAACGAGTTTTTTTTCAGCTGTAGTTGTACCATTTTCCCACCATTTCCACCAAATTTTACCTTTACGAATTTTTGTTGGAAACCTATACTCATATTCATCAAAGAAACTCCACCATTTACGATCAGCTTCATCTCTGAATTCGTATTTGGAGGCATCAAATGATTTGGAAAGATCATGAGATTCTCCATCTAATAGATTATCATCCTCGATATCATCTGAGTTTTCGTCGTCATCATCATCATTGTCTTTCTCAGGATAATCTTCAACGTGTCTGTAGTGAGGAATGAGTTTCCAATACCATTGATGATAAGTCTTTCGTGGTTTAGGTTCAATTTTTTCTAACTTGACATCACCACCAGTACCATTAGTGCCACCACCAACTCCAGGAATTGATGAAAGAACGTCTTTAACTGCCATACTCAACGTGTCTTTCTGTTTACCATCAAAAAAAAAAGTAGAAAAGCTCAAGAAATCTTCATCAAAGCATTAGTGGATTCTTCATCTTCTTTATAGTGGCAGCTTCCTAAAAGTCTTCATCAATCTAGCTACTTCCATGGCCACTTCCATCACTATCGTCCCGATTAATCAAAAAAAAAAAAAAAAAAAAGATATCTTGGAAGTGTGGACGTTGTACTCATATTCCATACTTTCAAAACCTCTTGGTATTAGCACACAGTTTCGAAAATCCACGACGCTGATTCTTTGCCGCCAGCCAACCTCTATCAAGACTGTTGAATGAATAAACTTGGCGGTGGAATGCCAATTGATTCTTTTTTATATCACTTCAAAGTGACTTAAGCTTAAATATCCTAATTAGGAAATAACGTCGGTCTCAAAGACCCTGAACCAAAGAATAAAAAATAAAAAAAAATTAAAAAAAAGGGTCCAACTTTTTTTTTTTTATTTTCTCAAGGCGGAGGGAGGTGGGTGATGATCTCAGCACAGTGGCTCATGGTTAAATTGTAGGCGTTGCTTTTGTGAAATTAATCTGTGGATAAAATTTGTTCATCTTGTCTTATTTTTGGCACCGGTACTTCGAGCCGCAGGGATAGCAATATTCTCCTCCGCTTCGGCGTCTAGTAAAGGCTAACATTGTTTGGGAAGAACAAACGTCCTAGCGCTTTTGCAATCAGTAGGCTAAAACCTGTGCTACAGTCGTTTCTTTATCGTTCTGTCGTATATAATATAACTTATGAACTATATAGCAAATATTCTAAAGTGGGTGGACACTGACATTGACTGATTCTTTAATGATGTCGCGATCATCACTGGTGTCAGCCTCGGAATCATCATTATCAGCCTCACTGGTTGCCTTTTTCTCTTGTAAAGACAACCATCTTGCGGCTTCTTCAGGAATATTTCCTGTTTTTGAGTTGTACAAGATAATACCGTTCTTCTTGGAATCCTTCTTCTCCTGTCTCTTGTAAAACCATAGTGTAACCCAAACCCAAATGATCAAAATAGCATCGATCACAGAACTGTACACATAACCGACGGTATACTTTGGAGCCTGCGATGTCGGATATGTGATTCTTCTCACCCAAGTTGTGGATTGATTGGAAAACATGTTGGCCGTGCATAAAACGATGGATCTAGCTTGTGGATCGTGCCTCATCACGTCATTCAACCAACCATACACAACCGAACTAATAGTTATACCAAAATAACCAATGTAGAAAGCATACCATAATGCTCCTTCAGGTAAATACCAAATAGCTAAAATCAACGAACCTGAAAAATTTATAAGTTCTGCCCAAAAAATCGCTATTGATCTTGAAGCTATAATATCAGCTGAGAAACAAACAGATAAGATGAACACAAATCCCAAACCAGCAGGAATAGATGTATATCTGTTAATCTCAGGAACAGTGAAGCGTTCAAGAGATTCCATCCAAAGTGCAAATCCATTACCTTGATTATTTGAAGAATTCCAGAACAATGCATCCAATATAGATAGCACATACACTTGCCAACTTGTCAATATCTTCTTCCATAGTTTCCAATCAAAAAAAGGTGGCGGATCCCTCGATGGTGTTGCAATATTAGCCTCTCTCAGTCTTGATCTTGAAAGCCTGATTTCATCATCTGTTAGAAATAAAGAACAACAATTCTCAGGTGTACCAGGAACCATGTATAGAGCCAAGAATCCAATAGGTAATGTAATGATACCATCGATCAAATAGATCCATCTCCAACCGTCTCTACCTGCAACACCATCCATAGTTTGAAAAATTTGAGCAGATAATAAACCAGAAGTTAATGAACCCAACATTTGACCAGAATAGTACAAACCACCTCTTCTTCCTAATTCCCATGGTTTATACCAAGATCCCAATAAATAATGGATGGCAATGAAGTAACCAGCTTCAGTGGCACCAATCAAGAAACGACAAGCGTGTAATTGGGGAACAGTCGTAATACCAGCTGTACCAATTGTAACAACACTCCAACCGATATCACCTGCAAAGAAGATCAAATGCATAGGGACTCTTGGAAACAACCACATGTAAAAAATTTGGAAAACAACAGATCCAGCGTTGTAAAAAGCCAAAGCGTTTGAAAAATCATCACCTTTCATACCAATACCTTCCCTCATACCTGAGACATATGCATTGTTAACATTACTTTCATCCAATTTTTTGGACCAATACGAGATAATTGCAAATGTCACGATCATCAAGTCTAACTTGATTAGAAGTTTTTTTTCTGCTCTTGTTGTTCCTGTATCAAACCATTGCCACCAAACTTTAGTCTTTCTAACTTCGGTTGGAACTCTATATTCATACTCGTCAAAGAATTTCCACCATTTACGACCAGCTTCATCTCTGAATTCATATTCATCAGGATTGAAGTTCTCGTTATCAACGCCATCTTCTGAATCTATCAATGAATCTGTGGAATCTCCATAATCTGCATTCACATCATCTTCAACATGTCTATAATGAGGAATGACTTTCCAATACCATTGATGATAAGTCTTGATAGAAACTTCCTTGGTACTTTTCTCTTGCCCAGAATCTGAAACTCGAGAGGCTTGTGAAACTTGGTCAGAAAATGATTGAGCCATTGACCACGATATACTTTCCAAGAGTCTTGGAAGCGTAACAAGACAGAAGTCTTGACAAAATGAACAAAAATATGAGACGGAGACCCTTTTATACAAATTTTGGACCCTATTGCTAGCTCCGTGAATACGATGGAAAATTGTGGTGTTCAATAGCCACTTGATTGGAACCGGAGAGGGTTCTCTGGTTCATCACCTTTTGTACGAATCAGCGCTAATCATTCCATATTCTCGTTCAATTAACGGAGTCGACTTGTTCCGATTGGAACCGTCTGTATGGGGCGCCAAAAGTGAACAAGTCGATTCTACTCCTATTCCAACACGTTATGAAATCCACGAACGAGGATCTTATTGTCAATATAAGCTTGATTGACGTATCTTATCTTACTGTGGCGGTTATTAACCTTCCTCCACCAAGAGCCAGTACGGGATGTCTTAGACCCAAAGATCTCGTGACGAAAGACAGCTAGTAGGTTACCATTTTTTGATTAGCGGTAAATCGGAGTGGAGTGTAAAATTGTGTTGTTTCAAGTTCAACTTTGGTGATTTGTTGATTATTTGGCGGAATTTGGTGGTTCACAACTTCGGTGCAGTACGTAACAAGCCGGGTAACTGATCCCGCTTCACGACCCTTAATAGTTGGTTCACTCTCCAGCTAAGCTATTCGATTAAGTTGCCTAAAATCCTCTAGATATATCCTTTAAGTACAATTGATGTGTATTTCAATTAGAAGTTCTTAATCTTCACTTCAAAAACCTCTTTAATGTTGTTGCCTCCAACAACACCATCAGCACCAATCAAGTTTTCTTTCTCTTCCAGCCATCTAGTAGCTTCTTCAGGGATATTACCAGTTTTGGAGTTGTACAATATGATACCATTCAGCTTGGCATCTTTTTTCTCTTGTCTTTTGTAGAACCACAGTGTGATCCAGACCCACACCATCAGAATCGCATCAATAACAGCGCTGTATACATAACCAACTTTGTACTGTGGTGCTTGAGAAGTAGGAAAAGTCAATCTTCTTATCCAGGTTGTGGATTGATTAGCAAACATATTTGCAGTACAAAGAACAATACCTCTGGCTTGTGGATCGTGTCTCATGACATCGTTCAACCAACCGTAGATCACTGAACTGATGGTGATACCGAAATATCCGATATAGAAAGCATACCATAAGGCACCTTCAGGAACAAACCAAATAGCCAAAATCAACGAACCTGTAAAATTGATCACTTCTGCCCAGAAAATAGCAAAGGATCTTGATGCAAAGATATCAGCAGATGAACACACCATCACAATGAACACCCAACCAAGTCCTGCGGGGATTGAGGTGTATCTATTAATCTCGGGAACCGTATAACGTTTCAAGGATTTCAACCAAAGAGCGAATCCATTACCTTGGTTATACATGGAGTTCCAGAACAACGTATCCAATACCGTCAATACGTACACTTGCCAACCTGTTAATATATTCTTCCATAGTTGCCAATCGAAGAAAGGTAATGGATCTCTTGATGGTGTGACGACATTGGCATCTTTCAATCTCTTTCTAGCTAGTCTTATCTCGTCATCAGTTAGGAATAACGAATAGCAACTTTCAGGTGTTCCTGGGACCATATATAAGGCCAAAAGACCAACAGGTAGAGTAATAACACCATCGATCAGGAAAATCCATCTCCAACCTTCTCTGCCATCAGTGCCATCGAGATTTTGAAATATTTGAGCAGACAACAGACCAGAAGTTATATTACCCAGCATTTGTCCTGAGAAGTATAATCCGCCTCTTCTTCCTAATTCCCAAGGCTTATACCAAGATCCCAAGAGATAATGAATAGCGATGAAATAACCAGCTTCAAACCCACCAACTATGAATCGACAAGCGTGTAATTGTGGTACCGTATTGATACCAGCACACGCAATGGTGATAATACTCCAACCGACATCACCAAGTGATAAGATCCATACCATGGAAACTCTTGGAAAAATGTACATGTAAACAAATTGGAAAATAACTTGACCGGCATTGTATAAGGCAACAGTATCAGATAGATCATTACCTTTCATTCCAAGGCCTTCTTTCATACCTGAAACATAAGCGTTGTTCACATTGGCCTCATCCAGCTTTTTAGCCCAATAAGAGATAATTGCAAATAAAACGATCAATAAGTCCAATTTTATTATTAATTTCTTTTCCTCTCTAGAAGTACCTGTTTCAAACCATTGCCACCAGACTTTCCCTTTTCTTGTCTCTGTTTGAACTCTGTATTCGTACTCATCGAAGAATCTCCACCATGGTCTATTAGCCTCATCTCTGAACTCATAGTTCTTTGAATCAAAAGACTCATCTGGACCACTTTCAGTGTCAATCGCAGAATCGGAGAGCTCTTCATCTGTGCCGTTCACGTTATCCTCTATATGTCTGTAATGTGGTATCAACTTCCAATACCATCCATTATTATAATGGATGGACTCCTTGTCTGCGACGGCACTCATTGAAGATTATCAACACAGATGTTGTTCGAACAACCTAGGAACTTTTGAAGAGCCGTTGAGGTCTCTACCGCTTTTATAGAGGATTATAGCTCTTTCATCATCCGAGGTTTAGAATTGTGGTGGATCCAGTAAATACCACTTCGTATGATTAACTAGTAATTCGATCCACAAAGGCGCTAAAACACCCAGTTGTTATCAATAATGGACAGTCATTACCTTCCTTGTTGTAGCTTAAACTCCAGTTTCTCTTACAGTCTCGGCTACAGCAGCCTGAGAATTTCAGGTACATCTCAAAGGGTTCCAAACCTCTTGCATTTTAACAGCTATTGTGGCGGAAAAAGACATGATTTGAGGAGGTTTTGGTCATATTATGAAAGCTACTATTATCTTCTTTACGAGTCTGGTACGCGCCACATTTTTACTAATATATTACGTAACGCAACTTCTCAAATATGTAAGATTTGTCTTTATATTCTATTTACAGCAAGCTCTCTATGATTCACACTCATCATTAGCTCTTGGAAAAGGAACAACATCACGAACATTCTCAACACCAGTCAAGTAACAGATCAGTCTTTCGAATCCAAGACCAAATCCACCATGAGGAAATGTTGCATTTTCCCTCAAAGACAGGTACCAATCCAATTCTTCAGTTTTCATACCTCTTTTTTCCATCTCAACCTTCAACTTTCCCAGCTCATGCTCTCTCATTGAACCCCCTATGATTTCACCAACTTCTGGAACAAGTAAGTCGAAACATCCAACTGTATTACCATCTTCGTTAACTTTCATGTAGAATGGTTTCATGTCCTTTGGGTAATCAGTAACGAACACAGGGCCTTTGAAGTGCACACCAGCAAGCCATTTTTCATGTTCTGTAGCTAGCCCATCTTCATACCTTACAGGTATCTTGAAATTTTGATCTGACTGGATCAATATTTCCAAAGCTTCAGCGTACGTGATTCTAGCCCATTCATTTTCGTATAGCGATTTCCATCGCTGTTTCAATTTCTCGATTTGTTCTTGTGAATCATCTGTCGATCTTTGTGATTGGATTAAATTTGAAGCGACCCCATTGTTATCTTCAACAAGATCCTCAACGACGTATTTGATCATTGATTCCGTAAACTTTGTTATGCTATGAACGCTATCAATAAATGCCAACTCAGCCTCAAGCATCCAAAATTCACTCAGATGCCTATTAGTGTCACTTTCCTCTGCTCTGAAAGTAGGTGATAGTGACCAAACATTCCCTAACGCAGCAGATAGCACTTCCAAATGTAGTTGTGTGGAGACAGTTAGATATGCTTTCTTACCAAAAAAGTGTTTCTGATTCTTACCTTTGCTGTCAATCAAAGACTTTGATTCAAGTTGGAATAGTTCACCCGCACCTTCACAATCTGAACCTGTTATTATTGGTGGATTCGTTTTGAAGAAACCTCGTGATTGGAAAAATTCATGAAGTTTTGTATCTGTGTATGACCTGAATCTAAGAACTGATGATAGGTATGATGTCTTGAACCTTAGTGTAGGCAGAGTCCTCAAGAATTGGAGTGAATGTAGCTTCTTCTGCAATGGGTAAGTATCAGGTACATCACCTATGAGCTTGATGTTGTTCTCCGGAACTTTCAGTTCATACGGCTGTTCAGTACCTTTTGATTTTATCCATTTACCTGTGAGTGAAATACTTTGACCAGTCTTTAACTGTGTAGCATCCTTGGGACTTATCACACACATCAGTGATTGATGCGAACTACCATCATACAGATCAACAAAACCAACCTTTTTCAAAGAACGTACTGATTTGACATATCCATTGATTGTGAGTTCAGAATCTAAAGTTGGTGGAGTTTGAAAAAGTTGAGTGAGAGTTTTGGGAAGCGATGTTGATTGGTATCTAACATTCCATATACTGCTAGGCCTTGGGTATCTGAGAAGGCTCAACATCTCATAATGCTATGAAGGGTATTCAAGATCAAAGATGACTCCTCTGTAATCGTGAAATTAACGCACCGCTTTTTCGATATTATTTATTTTTATTTTATTCTGCTTTTTCGGGAAAAAACCTATTTAGGAAATAGCCAACTTCACGCCTGTATTAAAACTCAAATAGTGCCAAAACCATAAGCTATGTTGAAGCAACTTTATCAACCTCCATCATTGCCAATATTTGTCCCTCAGAAGCATGAGAACCTCACATCCTGTCGAAAAGATGGATCCTTTTGTTACATCCTGTCTTGCAACCTTGTTGCTCAACACAAATCACTGCACTCTACATCGTGAAATCAAACCTATCATCACACTTCCTCATCTTTACGGTATACCTTCAAGCGTAAACCAAAAACCACACCACATTACAAACTTATTAATGTAACTACTCTTCTCTTGGAACTCAGAAAACTCCCAGTATTCACATTAGGCAACTTATCGAGAGTATCAATAGCTGTCTCTTGTTTTACATCATCCTTGGACAAGACATTTGACCAACTCAAGGCTCATTATGGTGCAAACTCCCAATCGGCCAAACTTCTGAATGACTTGAATTCATCTGCAAAACTCAATGCAACCTTAAGAGATGCGAGAGTCATAGACGCATGGGAATTGTTAGATCAAACACATATGTGGGGATGATTGGAGCACTCATGCCTTTCAATTTCACTGGGCCTTTGATGTTGATCACCAAGTAGATCAATTTGTCTGTTTATAATAATCAGGACAAGTTTACTCTCACTGCTAATACTTTTTAATGATGTACTTATGAATGCACAGGTTAGATTGAAGACATCCACCATGGAACTATAGATGTTATGGCTAAAACACTGAAGGTATGGACCAAAGCGACTTTGAATTAATCTATGTGACCTTCAATCGTACAGGCTGATACTCCTTAAAGGATGCAAAAAAAAGCTGGTCAATATATCAGTGGATAACGAGGTCAAAGGTTACAGAGGTGAATAAAGGAAGCAAAGTAGTTCGTTCTGGCCTGGTAGTAAAGGTAAGAAGTATTCAATACGCTAAGTTAACCAGATCATGTCGAGAAATCTACAGTGAAATAGTACTTGCGTTCATTAATGTCATTGAACTAAACAACTCATGAATACTCGTACTTATGATTATCTTAACCTCTCTGTAGTTCTCTGTTGTTTTTGATGTTTCTGCAGCCTCTTCAAACTCCTAATTCTCAAATTCATAATCTCATCAGGAACAAAATCTGAACGTCTCAGCTTATATGTACAACCAAGAACAGGACAATCTTCCGCAACGTTGTCATCCCTCCATGTGCCTTCGATACCAGCTAAATCACAAGTGTGACCACATTTTTTACTGATAAATGGATTTTCAAATGTCATTTGGGTTATTGGACATTTGAAACTGACAGTGCCACCGTCAACCTCAATGTCATCATCCTCGTCATCATCATCATTCGGTAGAGGTTTTTCTGGATTGTTGATAATGAAAGCAGCGCTTTTCACAAACTTGTAAGAGGGCGTCGTTTTGTAGTCAGTTGGAACGTTGACTTGAGTATTGTCTAGAAGTTTCGTGAGTTGTTTGCTAAAGGTAAGTTCATCACTCTTTTGCTTGTATTGCTCTATATTGCTGACTGAAAGCTCTTCTTCTGCTCCTGCACGTCTGTTCACATCATCTTTGACAAAGTTGAAGTTTCTGACAAAAGAGGAGTTTTCAGCTTCACATTTCTTCAGCTCGTCATATGATCTCAGAAGCGCATGTATGATTTCCAACTTGTCCAACTCTGGTTCAGCGCTATCATCACCTAAAATCTCTTCAATGAAACCTTTAGCAGCATCGAGCATCTGCGTTTGTGTGTCATTGAGAGAATCACCATCACCAACATGTGGCCTCAGTCTTGCGAATAGTGGAGCTGCATCACTAGAGATCGGAAAATACGTGGGAAGTTCCATTTTGGAAGTTGAATACGTTGTTGTGGAGAGAAGAGAATTTGAATTTGATGGTTTCTCTGTGTTCTTTTTTTTTACGCGTCTCACTCACGAAAGGTTGGTAGATAGCTGGGGAGAATTTTCTAGTAGGATATTTCGTCGAAAGAAAGCGTCCTGAAAAGTTGGTAATTCCACTGTTACTCTCCTCCCATACCGAACGCTGGGAAAGCTCTTTTGCATCTTACACCACACACGCATCAGCCCTATGTCATCCCTCCTCAGTAGCTTATGCTCTTCGGCCTGGGGACAACTACCGAAGAAAAAACTCGGTGAAAGAAGAAAAAACAGGAAACAGACATCATCAAGTAAACAAAAGTCAACCAAGAGCTGCCCAAAATGAGCGCCGACGACCGTTCAGGGATCCACACACTGGATGCTTTCAGGCTCATCATTCTCAGGGTCATTGAGTCCTTTGTGCATGAGTCGTATGAGAGGCCCATCAGCTTGACGAAACTTACAGAAGCCATCAACAAGAGTCCCTACATCCAACTTGTTCTTCAACATATGGATGAAAATCACCATGAAGGAAAAGGAAAGAGTTTCGTCGTTACTATGAAAGATGTCATCAGATCCATCACCACCACTTTCAAATCAACAGACATCCATATTTGGAAAGATAATAAAGATACTTTCAACTTGACCCTTTCACAAGTTGATTTCCAAACAATGATCAACAACTTTTCCCAGAGGTACACAGATTCCATAACAGCACAGATTCGCAAAGAAGAAGCAATTTTTGAGTCTAAGTCACAAGAAATTGCATTAATAGATAAAGGAACATTGGACGACATAATCACTAAAGAGTTTGAAGCCGTTAGTGCTGAGCAGAGAGAAGCTCCAAAGAGTCAGCCAATGTCTTCGCAAACACCAGTTACTGATATAACTAGAGTTAGTTCACCTGCTGTGCTTGATCAGAAGAATTTGCTATCCCCATCGCCACCAGCTTTGAAACCTTCGGTGTCATCACATACTGTTCAGGAAGCTCAACCTGATACTCGAAGAGCACCACCTCCACCGTCATCAATTCAGTCTTCCCATACAAGACCTGGTACGCAGACTGTCACTACTCCATCTGTCACTTCGGAAAAACTCCCATTGACGTCCATATCACCTGATCCTGCCACGCCGTCCCTTTTACAATTATCACAACAATCACAGTCACAACAAAGCCAACCGTCAATTACACAAAAACCCTCCAAGCCTGCGCCATATGTTCCACCTGCTAAACCAACACAAGTACGGGCTTCAACCAACAATCTACACTCTACTAACGATAATAATGACAATGTTCAACAACAGATACAACAACATATTCAACAGCAATCCTCACTTTCAAAGACCACAAGTCCCGTCCCTACTCCAGCGCACTCCAAGGCTTCACTATCGAACGATAAGTCGAAATTCTTACCTTCACTACCCTCACATCCAAACCTGCAGTTTACCACTTCAACTACAATAAATAGCACTCCACAGAAGTCTCTCGAAACAAAAGCACAAAACGTTGAAGCAAAGAATGACCACAACCCCCAAACTGTTCAAAACGTTAAAGATGACAAAGTTAAAGATGCTAAAGATGTTCCTTTAAAGAAAGTTGCTTCTTCGCCTACTAGAACAGTCCCATCGTCCCCTGCTAAAAGAACAAGAGGAAATACCTCATCACCAGGAAAACCAGTATTTAAGCCAGTTGATAAGGAAAACACTGTTGAATATAAAGACATCGAAGCTATAGAATCCACTAATGGAAAGACTGAAGACGTCCTAGTTACTGGCATTGAGAGTACACCAGGTGCAGATGACGTTGAGGAAACGGAAGTGGTAGAAGTCAAAGAATCTGACGGTCCGGCTGATGTTGAAGAAGTAGGAAGTCAATTGGGTTCACGAGAAATTAATGGTAAAACTAATGCTGAATCAGTTGAAGAGTCTAAAGATGCTCAGATCGGTAGTGACGACAAAAAACGTTCGATAGACGATGAGGAAACCGAAGATGAGAAACCAAAGAAAAAAGCTAGAGTTAATACGGCTACATCCACAGCAATAGCTCCACCACCACAGCGCGTTCCGAATAAGAAACTTCAAGTTATTTCAAACCCGTTGATTGCTGCTATTTCATCTTACAAGTATGCTTCCGCTTTCATGCAGCCCGTGAGTGAACAAAGCGCACCAAATTATCATTCTCTGGTCAAACAACCTCGTGATTTGAAAACCATTAAAGCGATGGTCAAGGATGGTAGAATTCAGAATAAGGTCGAATTAGAAAGAGAAATTACATTGATGTATGCGAATGCCATTATGTATAATAAGAGAGATACAGATACACATGAATGGGCTAAGGAAATGCTGAACGAAACCGAAAAGACTCTGGAGTTATTTAAAGATACAGCTACTGATTGATGGTGATGATGAAAACAATCTCTCACACACAAGCACACGCACAAGTGGCAAGTGGATTTCTCACATCTTTTTTTTCACAAAGGACATTGTAGACATTAACACTTTTATGTACAGAATTCATAAACCAATAACAGCCATATTTCTCTCCCCATCGTTCCAGTAATCACTCTCGTGGTGCAACTTGTAACCAAATCATAAAACACAAAATCACACCAAATTTTCACACTCAAAATTCTATTGTTTATTTAGCGTCTCAGGTTTTGAGTCAGCATGGCGTTTTGTTCTTGGAATCTTTGACCAACTCTTTCACTGTGTTTCAAGAATTTCTCACTACATTTCAGGACACAAGTTTCTTCCTTTGAGGTCAACTTGGCAGAAGTGAAGTCGTTAACACAATCACTGAAACAACGTTCGACCAAGTTGGAGTATAGGCGCATGAAATCTTTCATTTGTTTTTGCTCGACGAGCTTTTGAAAGTCTTGTTGTTCTTTTGGGTTTAATTGATCCATCTTTGTGTCCTATGAGTTGAGTGAGTGTCCAATAACGAATAAACCTTCTCAATGGCAATTCATACCTTTTTGCCCAACGATGGCCGAAGCAAAAAAAAAATTAAAAAAAAAATCACAGATAAATCAGTGTCAAATTATCCTAATCGAGTAACTTACTGTTCGCATCTAGTTTCGTTAGGCGACACAGCTCAACTATATAAATTTTTCAGACATCAGCTGCTCATCGAATAAACTCTTTGAAAAGAAGCTATGCTCAACATGGTGTCCACTCTGACATACACCCAAAGAGCTGCTGCTCACCCTTCTCCTCTTGCTAAACGTCTATTTGAAGTCATGGAGGCTAAAAAATCGAACCTCTGTGCTTCTGTTGACGTCAGAACAACTGAAGAGTTCTTAAAGCTAGTTGGCGTTCTGGGTCCATACATTTGTCTAGTGAAAACTCACATTGACATCATTGATGATTTCTCATTTGAGGGTACAATTGAACCTTTGAAAGCTTTGGCAAAGAAACACAACTTCCTCATATTTGAAGATAGAAAATTTGCTGATATTGGCAACACTGTCAAAGCTCAATACGCTGGTGGTGCTTTCAAAATCGCACAATGGTCAGATATCACCAATGCTCATGGTGTGACAGGTGAAGGAATCGTCAAAGGTTTGAAAGATGCTGCTGCTGAGACGACCAAAGATCCAAGAGGTCTTTTGATGCTTGCTGAATTGAGTTCAAAAGGGTCCTTGGCTAAAGGTGAATATACCAAACAAACCGTTGACATTGCAAAAACCGATAAGGAGTTTGTGATTGGTTTCATTGCTCAGAATGATATGGGTGGTAGGGAAGAAGGTTTTGATTGGATCATCATGACTCCAGGTGTTGGCCTTGATGATAAAGGTGATGCGTTAGGTCAACAATACAGAACCGTTGATACTGTTGTCTCTACTGGTTCAGATATCATTATTGTTGGTAGAGGTTTGTTCGGTAAAGGGAGAGACCCTACTGTAGAAGGTGAGCGCTACAGATCTGCAGGGTGGAACGCTTATCTGAAGAGAACGGGTCAGCTGTAATCACATCGCACAAAATAGAGAACGAAGTTTATGTCAAACGCACGACCAAAATGTAGGCAATTCCGATTACCCGCGAAAGAAAATTCAATCTTCAGGGCCGCCGCCAAAAATTTCCAAAATGTTAAGACGTCCTTTTTTTTTACTAGGCGTTTGACGGATAAACCATATCAGTAGCTTTAGATCCCTTTATTTTCGATTTTGACTCGTACCGCATAATCATACCACACAAGCATTCAACTCCAATGCTCCCCAGATGCCTCGCCCTACTGCCCTTCCCACATTAGGCCCACCACTCCCCGATGACGACCCACCTCAACCAGAACTTACAAATAGAGACACAAGACTTGTTGGTCTTAGTACGGCAGGTATGAGAGCTCTGATGTATCAATTCACCACTTTCTACTTGAGAACACCAGTTAAGTTATTTAGACCCACAAGAGTTGATTATATGGCCATCACTAGGCTTTTTGTGAAATCAAAAGGTAATAAAAGTTCAAACGGTGCTTATTCTCTTTTAAAAGATTCCAGTCTTGGTGTGCTTATCACCGCAGTGAAACAATATGGTTGGAGATTCATACCTGAACGTGTTTTGCCTCCACTTGTTGCTAATTCTGCCACTGGTGTTGTGCTTTATACATCCTACCTAGTAAGTCTCCAGTGGTTCAATGATGATAAGAAGAATTTTTTGGAAAATCCATCTCCTTTTGACACTTTCAGAGCAGGGTTTATGGGTGGCGCTATTCAATCTCTAGTTGCAGCTCCTATAGATGCTGTTTATTCCAGATCAAATGCTAATGAATTGCTTAAAGGTGAACACCAAAATCTTTGGAAATTCGCTTTGAAGAAATTAAATGAGATTGGGTTCAGTGGTGTGTTTGCTGGTTATTCCTTGAGTTTCATCAAAGAAAGTTTTGGATTTGCTGCTTATTTTTGTGTTTTTGAAACGATCAAGAATCAAGCATACCATTTCACCAGGAACACCATTGTTGGATATAAGTACTATAAAGAAAAAGTTTTCACAAAAAATTTCAATCTATCAATGGATGAATATGCCAGAACCATCGAAAATGAAACAAAATACAAAGCCTTGAAAACAAGCTTTATTTTCATTGGAGGGATAGCTGCTTCTTACACTTTGTTGGTGCTTCAATATCCAATTTCTCATATTCAACAGATTCACTACCAACGATTAGAGGCTTTCGATTTGTTCAATCCTAAGATGAAATCGAAGTGGCTCACAATTTATTACAACACATATCTGGATACATTAGATCATATTATATTTATACGAGCAAAATCGAAACTATCATGGTTTGATTGGTGTTATAAAGGTTTTAGAAAAAGGGCATTCAACACCATACCCTCAACAACAATTGGATTGGTGACTTTGGAGATCTTAAGAAATAGACTGGCGGTTAGTATTGTTGAACCATTTGAGGATTGACCTGTAAAATCGCATAAGCTGCTTCGTCATAGGTCTTAATCATAAAAGGGATGCAACTAGAGAATTATAGGGCACAAGGGCTTTCTATTATCCATTACTAGTATCCAGTTTTCAGTGAGCAGCTTAATTATAGATATTCAAGTTTCAAGAAACAAATGGGTTGAAGTACCAGGCAATTTTCAATAAAATGAGAACAGTCATTATTGATAAAGATTTGACAGCAAATAAATAACTCTGATCCGTAATACGGCATTCGCAACATCCTCCAGAATATCCACTAGCCACGCTTCATTCAAACGAGTGAGACATCAATTTGAATGTTTCAGAATACCGCTACGTACATATGATTACATTTTGAGTCCAATTTTGGCGAAGGGAGAGTACGCTTTACTTGGATAAGAGATCTGAAGATTTGAGCGATGAGTAACTTTCAGTCTTTTAGCGATTAAGACTGGATTTGTGCGTGAATTTCAGTCCGCAAAAAAAAATTACGCGGCAGAAACTCTGTTGTTAATGCTAATTTACATGTCACGTGTCTCCATACAGATTAGTGTTCCCGACTGGCTCTGCTTATATGGACATTACCTATTTGATCCACCTTTATACTTTGTTCCATAAACCATTGCTATATTCCTTTATGCTACAAGAGCGCACTATGTTTCTAGTTATTGCTATTTAGTTGAAATTGCTTTGGGTTATGAGCCCGTGTTTTTTTCACCTCGCGAGCTTCAACCCTTACTCAAAAAATTGCAGAAGATCCCTTGGCCCAGTTGGTTAAGGCGTGGTGCTAATAACGCCAAGATCAGCAGTTCGATCCTGCTAGGGATCATCTTTTTTTTCTTCAACGCTTAACTATCGTAGTTTGCCTTGTTTTTATATTCAATTATCCTTGCAGTTCAACTGCTTGAAACAACAACTTGTAACGTTAAATCTGGTTGAATAACATCATCATTCCAATCATTTTTCTAATACGTATATACGAAGTACAGATTAATGAAAAAACACAAAAAAAGCTTATATTTTAACATCTGCTTTTTAATCGGCTCCCATAAATTTAACTTGACCTCTTTTAGAGGAGTGGGCGGCATTACTGACCATGAGGTTGATTTGTAAGTCAGTATATATCTAGTTTGAAACTTAATAGGCCGGCTGACCATATAATAGTATGAGAATCAACGGCTACATGTGAAGTTAAATTAAGCAAAGTATTGACGTGATCGAAGGATAGTAGTATTTCGATCTACTTCTCTGATGTTACTGTGTCTTTGACATTCTCAGAGTCAGTATCATTTTGGCCATCTTCAAATGCCTCAGGTGGTGGAACATCACCTTTTTCACTGTTGTACAAATAAATTCTATTGTTAATAGCATCTTTTCTATCCATTTTCTTGTAAAAGTACAGGACAACAAAAACCCAGAAGATATAGATGATGGTGAAAACATTGGAACTGATGTAACCTTTCTTGAAAGTTGGAGAGTCAACAGTTTGCCAAACAAGTCTTGGGATCCATACATTTGTGGATTGGGAGAAAGAGTAGATAGCCAACCAAGCAATGGAGCGTACCTCGATATCGGATCTCAAACAATCGTTGATCAAAGACCAAAGACACGGAGATGCTGCAACTGAAAAATATGTGGTCAGGAAAGCGAACCATTTTGCAGCAATTGAAACATCCCATTTAGTCAAGATTGAACAGGAGATGATGTTGAAGGAACATGATATAACGATTGCCAACCAACGACAACGGAATTGATCTGCCATTATACACAAGATAAAGATGTAAACAAGACCGAAACAAGCTGGGAACACCGAGTAGTTGTTGACCTTCACAACTGAGTAGGTTCCCAATGAGTCTAGCCATAGCACAAATGAACCAGAGTAAGCAGTCATATTGTTCCATGAAACTGTATCGAAGACAAGCAAGACATAAAACATTGGGCTTCCAAACACTTTTTTCCAGGTTGGCCAGTGGAAGAAGTTGTGCAATGGGTGCATGCCTGGGACAGAAACATTTGATCTCAAGATTCTTTTCCTTCCAATTCTAATCTCATCATCAGTCAAAAATATAGAGGAACATTTGAAAGGTGAATTACCAGGAATGATGAAGAAAGCAGCAATACCAATTGGTAGAGTGATAACGAAATCAAACAAGAACTGATATCTCCAACCACTTAATCCATTGACACCATGAAATGATTGATATAATCTCGCTTGCAGCAAACCAGAAGTCAAACCACCAAGCTGTTGTCCCATAAAGAAGATCATAGCTCTCGTAGCTAACTCTCTTGAAGTGTAGAAATTACTCAACAAGATCTGAGTCTGTGGATAAATGGCACCTTCACCAACACCAACAAAAAATCTGAAAACTTGTAGTTGTTGGACAGTTTGAGCTTTGAAACAAGCTAAAGTGAAAATACCCCAGAAGATAACACTGATGGACATAGTAATGTGTGCTGGATATCTTGGGATGATGTACATGAAAGGTAGCTGAAACACAATAGCACCAACGTTGAACACAACAGTGGTATTGATCAAATCATTACCTTTCATACCAATCTCAGCTTTCATACCTGATACATAAGCTTGATTCAAATTGGAGGAATCTAAAGAACGAACCCAGCAGATGACAAGCATGAAGAGTCCCAAGAGTAAATCTAATTTTAACAGATACTTAACTTCTTTCTTATCCTTCGTAGGATACAATTGATACCAACGACGAGTATTCAATTCATACTTGTTGAAACGATATTCATACTCGTTGAAAAACTTCCACCATGGTCTTTGGGCTTCATCTCTGTATTCAATCTTCAGATCGTCAACGAATGCAGCTTCATTACCGATCTCAGTCTGATAATCAGAATCCTCAACGAGTCTCTCGTGAGGCCACCATCTAGGAGGATTAGCAAAGAAGGCTGAAGACATCATTTAAGTTGAATAATTTTTTAAGCTTGAAAAGAGGTGTTGTAATAACAGGAATTCAGACGAACTTATATACACTTCAAACAAGACATCCCACGTAAAAAAAAAAAAATGATAATCGATTAAGTAGCTTCTATTGTACGGGATGACGCCTACATCTTTGTTGACTATGATTCAAAAATTTTTTTTCGCACTTGTGTCAAGATGACTCATGACTCGATTTTATTTCCTTATTAGGTATATTCTCTGAGTCAAAGAAGTCTACAAGAAGCCAAAAACCAACCAAAGTGACAGATAACCAAGGGGTTTTCCACCAATTGTTGAGCATGCCGGTATGCGTTGAAATTTCTACCTAATCCAGGTCATTTAACGTTGTGTGAAATTTGAATGACCGTTTGAATGATCTACATGACGGATCATTACGCGATTACAGCTCTTATATATAACCGAAAACTGGCTCTCATTCAACCGGTTATATACATTACGGTAGAATTTTGGTTGGTATATCATCAGTTGAAACTGACGTGATGTTACGATCACCATTACTAGAGAATAGGGCTTGTAGACTAGTTGCATTCGGAAAACTATAATTTCCCTTTGAGTGTCGTTTCTTCATAGGCTTACAAAAGGGTCTCTTTCATCGTTTTTTTTTGTCGTTTTTTTGTGCTATTTTTTTTTCGCAAATAAAATTATCGCGAATTTCTATTCCTGTTTTGGGTGAACATTTGCCACCCGCCAGTTCAATTCCCGCTGATTTTTCTTTTTATTCTCTACTAATCAAATCATCGCTTTAATAAGCATTGAAAGTTTGACATTAAAAAAAAACTATTCTAAAAAACCATCATCACTTTCAAGCTATTTATTCAGAGCAAACATCGATAGTGCAATGAGTGCAATCTTGTCTGACTCCGATTTGAATGACTTCATAACGCCCGGGCTGGCGTGTATTAAACCAGCTGGCGAAGTTCGAATGAAAGAGAGTGGGAAAGAGAACAATTACGAAATACAGATAAATGAGTCAGGTGAAGCTTTCGAAGTTAGCGTTGAAGATGGTTCGGTTCAGAATTTAGAGAGTGCCGAAATATCATTACAAGACTGTCTTGCTTGTTCCGGTTGTATCACATCTGCAGAGGAGGTGTTACTTGCTAAACAGACACATAAGGTCTTACTTGAAGATTTGGAGAAGTATAAAAATAAGAAGGTTTTTTGCATGAGTATATCACATCAATCTAGAGTCAGTTTGAGTGAAGTATTCGATATCCCTGTCTTCAAAGTTGACGAGTTTCTGATAAACTTTTTCAGTGAGAAATATGGGTTCAAATTCATTGTGGGAACAGAGTTAGGAAGGGTTTTATCCATAAACAAGATAAATCAAGATCTGATACAGAGGAAACTCGATGGAGAAACTACTGCTACTTTATCGGCCATTTGTCCGGGTTTTGTCCTATATGTCGAGAAGACCAAACCTGAGATCTTACCTTATCTATTGAACGCCAAATCACCACAACAGATTACAGGACTTCTGTTGAAATCACTCATCTCCAAACAGATGAACCTCACACGTGACAATATTTACCATTTATCTATTATGCCATGTTTTGACAAGAAACTTGAGGCTGCAAGGCCAGAAATTGATGAAGACAAGACACTCGACGTGGATTGTGTTTTGACACCAAAAGAGTTTGTTGAAATGGTGAAAGAAGAGAATATCAACTACCTGGAATACCTCACAAAGTCCACAGCTGCCCCATATTATTTATATCAAAAAGCATCTCCACAACATTGGCCATCTCCATCTGAAACGTGGAGTTCCAACATCGGGTCAACATCGGGTGGTTACGCGCTGAACTACATATTGGCTCTGCAAACTCATTACTCTACCCAAGGTTTGACCACAGAAATCAAAGAAGTCAAAGGTAAGAATAGTGATGTCATGGAATACCATCTAATGAGCATTGAAGGTGAAAAATTGGGATCTTCCGCTATTGTCAACGGGTTCAGAAACATTCAAAATTTGGTGAGGAAGTTGAAACCTAATGGTAAAGTAAAAATTGGTTCTGGTTTCGCTGCTAGAAGAAGGGGTAGAATGGCTATCAAAGAGAAAGACGATATCACTGCTGATCCATCCCAATGTGATTTTGTCGAAGTAATGGCATGCCCTGGTGGGTGTATCAACGGTGGTGGTATCAACCAAGTCTCGTTGACTGAGACAAGCATGAATACAGTTAGCTCTGCCAATAAAGAAAGAATGAACAACCTGGTGGTACAGTACGAACAACAGTTCGAGAAGATAGAAGAGCTGAAGGATATCGGGTTGTTAACACAATTTGTTAAAGAGTTTATCAAGATTTTTGGAGTTGGTGAGGATAGAATCTTCAAATACAAGTTCAACGCGGTTGAGAAAGCCACTGATATTTTGAGTGTGGGATCCAAATGGTAATTTAGAGCAAAACTTTCAATGAGATAGACTAATTTAATGAATTCTAATAACTACACTGGTTGTTTTTTTATTATTTTCCCATTGTATACATTAAAGTAACCGTATTGTACAATAAACCGTAGAAATAAATCCCATAAAACACGTAACAAATTAAATAAACACCAAACAAAAGATCATTAAGCAGAAGTGGAGGAAGAGTATTTGGTAACAGCTCTGGTACCTTCAGAAACAGCGTGTTTAGCCAATTCACCTGGCAAGATCAATCTAACAGCGGTTTGGATTTCTCTGGCAGAGATTGTGGATTTTTTGTTGTAAGCAGCCAATTTAGAAGCTTCAGAGGCGATTCTCTCAAAGATATCATTGACGAAAGAGTTCATGATGGACATAGCTTTTTGAGAAATACCGGTATCTGGATGGGTTTGTTTCAACACTTTGTAGATGTATGAAGCATATGTCTCTTTTCTAGCTTTGGTTCTCTTTTTTGGGGCATCAGTGGAAGAAGCAGTTTTCTTAGCAGCTGGTTTCTTCTCAGCTGGGGCTTTTGAGGCAGGTTTCTTTTCAGCTTTTGGAGCCATTGTGATTATGTTCTAAATTTGTGGATGATCTAAATCTGTGTGAAGTTAATCGTGGAAAGTGGGAAACTACTTCTCCTTTATAGTTTTTGCCTCCAAATCACAACAAGAAACCTAAACAATCGCGTGCTAGGTTTTACCCAGTGGAGCCAAGACGTTTACTATGTGACACTGTGTAAATCCTGGAACGGCAATTTCATGAAAAACAACCTGCTCATACATAACGCGCATTTTTTGGAAAACATAAAAATATCAGTTCTTTCGATAAAAAAAAACACAAAACTTCCGTTCCAAAAATTACACATCAGAAAAATGTAAATTTCAGAACGCACAAGATTCGAAAAACACTTCTGATTGGTCGATATCTCAGCAACCAGCGGCTTTTTGAGCGATTTAAAGAAAAGGTGGCAAAAAGGATCAACGTAACAATGCACTTCTCCAAAATTCTATATAAACACAAACTTTCCCACTTGCCAACAACACAATTTCTCTAATAAACGTTCATCATCGTCTTTCGATACAAATCTATTAAATCATTTATACAACAACACAATGTCTGGTGGTAAAGGTGGTAAAGCCGGTTCTTCTGAAAAAGCCTCTCAATCAAGATCAGCCAAAGCTGGTTTAACTTTCCCAGTAGGTAGAGTTCATAGATTGTTGAGAAAAGGTAACTACGCTCAACGTGTTGGTTCTGGTGCTCCAGTCTACTTGACTGCTGTTTTGGAATATTTGGCTGCTGAAATTTTGGAGTTGGCTGGTAACGCTGCTAGAGATAACAAAAAGACCAGAATTATCCCAAGACACTTACAATTGGCCATCAGAAACGATGAGGAATTGAACAAATTATTGGGTCATGTTACTATTGCTCAAGGTGGTGTCTTGCCAAACATTCACCAAAACTTGCTACCAAAGAAATCAGCCAAAGCTACCAAAGCTTCTCAAGAATTATAAGCTTGAAAGGTTTTTTTAATGATAATTTAATTGTTTATTTCATGTTAGTTGTTTTTTAATGAGTTTTTAAGGTATTTTATGGATCTGTTCTGTGTATATTAGGTATTGGTTAACTAGAATTCATATAAATGGGTATTGACATCAAATTGTAGATCTTACTCAATGATTGCAGACAAAATCACCGATATTTACATACCCATAGCTCCTCTTCGCTTTTTTTTTTCTGTTGAACCTGATTCTGGTCACCATTACTTATTATCTACGCCTCCACTTTGACACAATTTTCACAATGTGAACATATGCCAAATAGGGACAGATTTTCCGCGTTCATTGTGTAATTTCGGGTATTTATGAACGATAAATCAGGACAAAAACTTAAGAAACTTGAATCCAATTTATCTGTAAGTAACAAATATGAAAAGTATTCTTATAAGCATATATTCTAAACCACAAAATCTGCTTTATCCAAAAGTACGTTATAGTCGCGCCTATTCTCAATTATAGTATAATTTAATTAAATCTTCCTTCTACTTGACATTATTAAGATTTTAAAATGACTTAGTTGAGCTTTTTTATATAAAGTTTTGCAATTTTGAATCTCTGAGTTGACCTCAAAAATATATTCTATTACAAATTCTATATTGTTCTTAGACAATTTGTGTGGTCATTATATGCCATGGCAATACAAATTTAGAGAAGTAATTAGACTTAAAGTTATAATACATTTAATTACGTAATTGATGACAAATCACAAATAGCTCAAAAAAAAAATTTTGGTCTTCTGCACTCGTCGACAAGGCGAAAAAACATAGCTTATAGCTCTTGAAACAACGTGTATTCCAAGCGAGAAGACTTGATCTAACATTTTTGGAGAGAATTGTTTGAAATATACACGTTATCTGTTTTTATAGAACCATAGCTGATTTCCGAAGCTAGAATTGCATGCTTCTTAGATCATTAAGAAGAGTTTCCCCATCATCGTACCGTTTTATAACGAGAACTATCAGAAGACCTATTAATCATAAACTATCAGTTCACCATAGCATAATAAGACATATAAGCATCATGAGTTTGAAGAGACCAATAGAAGAGGCCAATGGAAATGCCATCAAGAAGCAAGCCACAGAAGTTCAAGCCTTCAAAGATCATCCATCAGACCAATCGGATGTGTCAATGGATGAAGATGAGGAAGTCGAGGAAGTATCGGAGGTTTCAATAGGAAACGAGCTTTTAAGTGGAGGATGGAGTCATACTATTGAGAAGGTCATTCAAAGTGTCGTGTCCATACATTTTGCACAAACTGCCAGTTTTGATTGTGATCCATCACTTGTTTCGGAAGCCACTGGTTTCATCGTTGATGCTAAAAACGGTATCATCTTAACCAATAGACACGTTGTGGGTGCTGGTCCCTTTTCAGGTTATGCCATCTTTGATAATCATGAGGAAGTATTTGTGAAACCAATCTATAGAGATCCAGTTCATGATTTTGGATTTCTGAAGTTTGATCCAACACATTTGAAATACATCGAAGTGAAACAACTGGAGCTGAGACCAGAATTAGCCACTATTGGTTGTGAAATAAGAGTTGTTGGTAATGATGCGGGTGAAAAACTGTCGATTCTGGCTGGTTTCATCAGTAGGTTAGATAGAAATGCCCCAGAATATGGTGGGTTAACTTACAATGATTTCAACACTGAATATATCCAAGCTGCAGCTAGTGCATCTGGTGGTTCAAGTGGTTCACCAGTCGTTGATATTAATGGGTTTGCAGTTGCATTACAGGCTGGTGGCTCAAGTGATGCCTCCACTGATTTCTTCTTACCATTGTACCGTGTTAAGAGAGCCCTTGAATGTGTTCAAAATTCGAAACCTATTACAAGAGGTACCATTCAAGTACAATGGACTCTGAAACCATTTGATGAGTGCCGTCGTTTAGGATTATCTGACGAATGTGAAAAAGAATTCAGAAGAAAATTCCCAAAGATCATTGGTTTGCTCGTTGCTGAAGTTATCTTACCTGAAGGCCCTGCTGATAAGTTGATTGAAGAAGGTGACACTCTAGTCTCTATTAATGGTCAAGATATCTCGACATTCATCAAAGTGGACGATATTCTGGACTCTTCTGTTGGTGAAAATGTTGAGATTGTTGTTCAAAGAGGTGGTGAGAATGTTGCCGTCACATGTGCCGTGGGTGATTTGCACAAGATTACCCCAGATAGATACTTGGAAGTTGGTGGTGCCTCGTTCAACGATATGAGTTATCAAATGGCAAGAATTTACTCCATCCCAGTGAAAGGTGTTTTCATCAACAATGCCAGAGGTTCTTTCATCGTGATGAAGGATGATCCAGTTGGTTGGGTGATTGAAACGTTAAACGATATTGACATCCGGGATTTGGATCATTTGATCGAAGTCATGAAAGAGGTTCCGGACAGATCAAGAATCTCCATCACAGCACGTCATATCACAGATTTGCATACACCTGTCGTTAATGAACTTTACATTGATCGTCATTGGTACTCTAGTTTCAGATTAGCCACGAGAAATGATGAGAGTGGTTTATGGGATTTCCAAGATTTAGGTGATCCATTGCCTGCCGTTGCCCCTGAGGCTAAATCAGTAAAATTTGTTGATATCCCTATCGAGCATGAAGGTTGTTCTCAGCTTTCCAAATCATTTGTTCAAGTCACAACATATATTCATGTTCCAGTTGATTCATTCCCATTTACTGAGAGAAGATCGTATGGTCTCGTAATCGATGCTTCCAAAGGTTATGTTTTGATCTCAAGGAACATTGTTCCTCACGATTGTGTTGATGTTGTCGTTACCGTTGCAGAATCATTGAACATTCCAGGTGAAGTTGTGTTTTTACATCCAACACAAAACTATGCCATCGTGAAATTTGATCCATCTTTAATAATCAACTCTGAAATCCAAACACCAAAATTCAGCACAGAGCCATTGAAAAGGGGTGACAAGGTTGTTTTCATTGGTCATAATTACAGTCGAAGAATCATTTTCCAAGATACAAAAGTTGCTGATATTTCCACTGTCAGCATCACCAGAAATATTACAAGTCCACGTTACAGAGCTTCCAATTTGGAGGTTGTTTCGTTTGATACGACTTTAACGTCGAACTGTCCATCTGGTGTTGTCGCCGACACCGATGGTACCATTAGAGCTATTTGGTTGTCATTCTTAGCGGAAGATAACGGGGAGAATGAAGTCACGTACAAAATGGGTATTGATGTCACCAAGATTCCAGACTTGATCCATTTTCAAAATGGTGATGTGAATCCAATTGTTAGAATTATCGATGCCGAATTTTATGCCATTGCAATTGCACTGGCCAGATCACGAGGTGTTGGCGATGAATGGATCGAAAAAATTGAAAATTCAGGAAGAGATAGATTGCAATTCATCACGGTATCCAGAGTGTCATGTCCAGAAGGTATAGCATCCAGTGCTAAAGATTCTGTTCTGGAAGCTGGTGACATTGTTTTATCTATTGATGGTCAGACAGTGTATGGTGTCAACGACATCACATCAAACATTGGATCGAAGGAGCTTTTGAACTTTCAGATCGTCAGAAGAAAAAAAGAACTGAACATCCAAGTTCCTACAGTTTCAGTCAAATCAACAGACCGTTTGGTCTTTTGGTGTGGTGCTGTTCTTCAAGCGCCACATCATGCTGTCAGACAAGCGATTTTGAAACTTCCAAGTGAGGTTTACATCACAGGAATGGGAAGAGGTGGTCCTGCTCGTGCTTATGGCTTGTCTCATACCAACTTCATCACACACGTCAATGGTATCTCAACTCCAAACTTGGAGGAGTTCGTCAAAGTTGTGAAGACCATTCCAGATGAAACCTATTGTAAGCTGAGATTGGTTTCTTTTGACCATACTCCATTTGCAACCTCTATTAAGACCAACTATCATTACTTCCCCACCGGTGAGTTGAAAAGAAGTGGGAATAAATGGATTGATATTGAGTACGATGAAAACAACAAGGAGAGTAACGTTAATGAAGTCAAGGTTTAAAACAGATATATTGAAAGAAAAAATGTGCCAGTAAGGTTGTTACATTGTTCTAAAAGTAATATAGACACTGCATTTAAAACTTTGGTGAGTTGTAGCTTCTTACAAGGGTTTTTTTTTTGTATAATTCGTTTCGTTCATTCATGTGTCATATTACAAACCAGGATGGATCTTCAAGAGGTGCTTATCTGGTACAAACGTTTTCCCGTTGTAGTCATACCTCTCAAAGAAATGTCCAATTTCTGGTTTTCTTAACATTAATTCCACAATTTCCTTCGGTGGTTCACTGATGAGTTCCATATTAGACTCAAGAGAAAGATGTCCGTAGTACTCTGGGAAAGTCACCATCATCCAACCTCTTTCAGCTTTTTCGAAACTCACCACTATCCCATAGAATGACTTCGTCTTGTGCTTCACCACTTGTCCAACTTTAAACTTTGGTCGGTGATAGACATCATGTCTTCTATCGTATATATGTAGCAGGCCCAAGTTGAAAAAATCAATGGAGACTTGTTCTTTCAATTCGTCGAAACCCCGAGAATGTTTGAGAAATTTGGAGCTGCAACACTCAATGGAGAATGGATTGTGTTGAGTGCATACAACCAGCTCGGTATCAGAAACCCGGGCATGGTCAACATAATCAAACCTAGGGATGTAATTGCGGAGGTAGGGATAATACTGGGTGTTGGAGATCGGGTATAGTCTTTGGTAGTTCAGTGTCCCTTCATTAACAAAAAGCACGTGGTGTAAGGAGTGATTGTTGAATAGTTTGTCATTAAGATGTAGTAGAGTGATTTCAGGTAATATCTGATAAGCTTCCATCAAAGTAAAAGGCGGTTCTCTTCCATCAATGTATTTCATTAATCTTTCAATAGGATAGATTCTGACTTGGTCTCCGTATACACTAAGCAAGAGATGCTGATATGATGATGAGGTATCGTAGACCAGTAAATAAGTTCCTGTCAGATAGGTGCTTATGCCCAGAGACTCAAACACGGTTTGAAGGATCGAACATTGAATCAGGCTTGAGCCATGTACTTCACCTGCATAGACTCTTAGTATCGAATTGCTCTCCGTATCAGAACTCGTTATATGATTCGTCGAACCAAGATAGCCTTCATTAAGCTCAGTGGCTAGACTTGTAAAGCCTGCACTTCGTTGACGCAGCACCTGACTTGTAACTCTTACAACCATCTGTACTTTCTCATGGATCTCATTTTCTTTGTCAAATAGCTCGTTGAACTTGAGTCGTGATAGCACAGATCGATAGAAGTCCGCTCTATATGATAACAGATCGTCATAAGCTGGGTCGAGTTTGGCCATACCAAAGAACACATTTTCAATGCATGGCTCTCTACCAGTGAACAGTTCTTCCGATATGAGTAGACTTTTATAGAACTCTCTAGCTTGATGTATTCTGATTGTGCGCAGTAGACATGTAGCATACCATCTTAGTCTCAAGTTACCACCCTTCTTATATTTGGATAAATTGTAGAGAACTGGTACTATGGGCAGAACTTCTAATCTCTTGTTGATGATAGCCAGACCAGACACAATGACAAATTCACCAACTTCACTCTCCACCATTTTTCCCAAAGTTTCAAGAACACGTCTATCATTTTCTCGTGCTCTTGAATAGAAATGGAAATAGTCTCTAATATACCTAAACCTCTCAACATCCACGTCATCTGCATAGAACCAGGTTCTCCTTACGATCGGTTTCCAGATATCATTCGACGTCAAGGTGTTAAACAACGCCTTGTTGAGCAGACTCGTATAGAAAACGTCCACTGGCGAAAGATACAGGCAGATCTCGGCCCAGACATGGTCATTCAGCTCCAAGGGCATGTCTTTTGAAGAGGATTCTTTACTTTGGGGTCGCTTCGAGAATTCTCTGGTATTTTTTTTGTTTTCGCCCTGGCGAAGATAGGCAGAGCTACCCACCAGTTCTCGGCCGAGATGAAAATCGATAGGTTACGGGCTGATAAATTCTAGGAAGTGTTTAATGTTCAGTTGTTTCTCAAGAGAGACTCACTTAGAGACTTCAAATCACCGTCCACTTGATATTCCTTGGAGAAATTTAGCAAAGAGCCCGCAATATAACGCCCGTTGTTGTAAATCGCCTTGATGGCGTTCTCCCCATTGTCATCTAAGGACTTGATGGTGTTTAAGAAAAGTGTAATTTCCGGTTGGTACTTCGATAGCATGTGTCTCGGTTTTTGCTGTATCAAAACCCCTATGGTCTTTGTGAGCTCAAAAAGGTAAATCAGTGGAATGTTGTTCTGGAACCGAAGAATTCTGGAAACGATGGTGTCTATATCGGTGATCGTTGAATAAATGGAAACTTTGTTGAGGTATAGCAACAGTATAAGGTTTGTCTCTGGAGTCGAATCGGAAGATAAGAGAGAAGATGGGAATGAAGAATTAATAAGTTTCAGAATTTGAGATTTACCAAGAAGGACAATAAATTTTTTGAGGAAACCAGTTAAGAGGGAGGTGAAGTTTGTATAGTAGCGACTGTTTCTCACTGTAGCTTCAATTAAAAGTTCAAAATTTTGAAAGTTTTCAAATACCTCATGAATGGTTGTAAAACTAATGATGCTCTTAAGTATATGTAGTACACCTTGAAATTGAACAGGATCAATAAATATTGGATATTTTTCAAGGACGATCTTGATCAAGTTGGGTTCTTGTTCCAGTATCAAATCACGATCTTCAGATGATGCGATTGCGTTACCAAGTATTGCAAAACAAGAGGACACAATGTATCCATCCTCAAGAACGAGCTGAGATAAGGCTTTATTGATGAACACTTTGTTGGATGCTGATGGATTGGCTGAAATGTTTCCAATCGACGCGAAAATTCTTCTCTGTGCTTTCATCCTATTGGGTATTTCCAAAGCAGACAATTCAAAAAGAATAGAAATGAGGAACTCTTGACTCCTAACTTCATTATACGAATCAGTGAAGTCCAATCTCGAGTCTAATGTGATTTGTTCTATTATGATTGATGAATTAACTATGAGCTCTGAAACTTCGTCTTCTTCGAATTGATCTTTTTGATCGATAAAATGCTTGAGTTTTTTGATAAGTGTGGTGAGAAACTTAATGTCTGGCTGATAATTGTGATGGCTGATCAAATCTGTCAAGAGATCTATAGCCATAAAAGTATCTTCATAACCAAGATAAATGATCAAATCTGAGGTCAAGTATTTAGAGAGAGTTGGAGTTATAGATGGAGAATCTATTACCAAATTTTTCAAAAATATGAGAATTCTCTCGTTCAACTCGGCATCATCGAAGTTTGCACTTAATTGACTCCCCAAGTGTTTGATGAATGATTCATTCTCAACGACGATTCCTCTATTAGTATCATTATTAGCAACGATGTTCGCTAAAACTCTCACAAATTCCAACTGAAGCACTCTGAATTCATCTTTTCCAAGTAAATAGTCACAAGTCTCGACAAGTTTTCCCAGATTTAACCGTATCAACTCATCGTCTCTCACTTCAACATTACGTAGTTTGACAGCTAGTTGATCTAGCAAAGTTCTATAACTCTCGATGAAGATAGTATCGGCTTTCAACACACCACTCTGAGAGTCAGTAACCAATGGATCGAGAGCATACACTATCTGGTCCAAGTCCATCGCTCAATTTTGGGCAAATGACAGTGAATGTGTGTTACAAATCAATATACGATAACCTGTAACTAGTTAAATTATCTTCGCGAAACTTGTGAAGTCGGAACTCGCTTGAAATTGGCTATGCACCACCACGTGATTTCCCGGGAGCCAATGCCTAGCCGCCCACATCGCCAATAGCGAACAAAGGGCACTGAGCGAGAACGGTATTGAATCAAACAGCCTTATCTCACATTTCCAGGGATTTGATAACTCACAACTCGCCTTCAATCTAGTCCATCATAACAGAGAGGTCTCTGCACATCTTCTTCTTCAAATAGGCGTGAAGATTATTAAACTTGAATAGTTTTCCCTTCTTTTTACCCAAAGGCTGCCCTTCTACAACTAAGAGAAACGGCCTGGGATCCATATAAAAACTTTCCATTTCAATCTTGCTAAAATAAACACTTTTTGGAACTGGGTTTCACCGATGGCTAGACTGTCGGACCACGAGAGACTGTTCTCTCCGCCAACACAGCAGAGGTTGTCAAAGATCCCTACAAAGTCTAAATTGTCCCTGGCTATTCAAGCCTCAGCAAAGGATGACAGTGTGGATCCGTTGTCAAAGCCTGACATAAATATTGGGAACATCGACCAAGAGCTTAAAGATGAGGACGAATACGATGATGATGATAATGATGACGAGTCCAGTGACGAGGAAGCTATCGACACGAAGAATGAAGAACAACAGGATGATTACAAACAAGGTGGTTATCATCCCGCATACAAAGGAGAGACATATAAAGACGGGCGTTATTCATTGGTGAGAAAACTAGGTTGGGGTCACTTTAGTACTGTATGGCTAGCAAAAGATCTAGAAAGAAAACAACATGTTGCCATTAAGATTGTTCGGTCAGCAAAACATTACACCGAGACTGCTATTGATGAGATCAAATTATTGAAGCAGATCAACGACGGAAAACCCGATCATAGAGGCAAGAACCATGTTATTGCATTCTTGGATTCGTTTATTCATGAAGGTATCAACGGAAGTCATGTTGTGATGGTGTTTGAAGTATTAGGAGAGAATCTACTTGGATTGATCAAGAAGTATAAACATAGAGGTATTCCTGTGATTTATGTCAAACAAATTGCCAAACAGTTATTACTAGCATTGGACTACCTACATAGGGAAGCTGGGGTAATCCATACGGATTTAAAACCTGAAAATGTCTTAATTGAAATTGGTGATGTTGAACATATAGTAAAAATTGTTGAATCACAAGAAAAGGCAGAGAGAGATCAAAGAAGAGCTGAAAAGAGGCAATTAAGATTATCGTCAGTGTCATCAACTCCACCACTATCCAAGTCTAACAGCACAACTTCAATACCTTCAAGAAATGGAAGAAGATCACGCAGACAAACACTAATCACAGGATCACAACCATTACCATCTCCAATAAGTGCTGGTCACTTTTTCGAGAGGTCACCATCAAAAACAAATGTCAGACCAGATGTTGTTAATTCACTTTCTTCAATGTCCATCTCTGCAGAGAACAGGAAACACATAGATGATGAGCCAAAAGAATCAACGATATCTATCGAAGATAATTTAATCAGTGTGAAGATTGCAGATTTGGGTAATGCGTGTTGGTATGATGAACATTTCACAGATGATATTCAAACAAGACAGTATAGATCACCTGAAGTTCTCATAGGTGCACAATGGGGGTGTTCTGCAGATGTTTGGTCACTGGCATGTTTGGTGTTTGAACTGCTCACGGGTGATTACTTATTTGATCCTACAGAGTCTCACAGCTTCACAAAAGATGATGATCATATTGCCCAAATAATTGAACTTTTGGGTAAGTTCCCTACAAGTTTGATCAAGGATGGCAAATACGCGAGAGAGAGCTTTAATTCAAGAGGAGAGTTGAAGAATATATCTAAGTTGAAGCCATGGGGTTTGAAAGACGTCCTTTGTGAGAAGTATCATTTCAGCGAGACAGATGCTTTCGAAATTACAGATTTTCTACAACCTATGCTTACCATAAACCCTGAAAAAAGAGCAGATGCAGGTGGTATGATCAATCATCCTTGGCTTGCAGATGCAGTTGGATTGGAAAATGTTGTTTTCGAAAGACCACTTTGTGGTTGTGGTGCTGATATTCCAGGTTGGTGTAAAGAAGTCCATGGTCATGCAAGACATTAAAATACAACACATCCCTCATTTTTTTGATTATTCCTTCCTTTCTTTCCATTAATGGACGTATTAACTTAAAAGCTTATTCTAATAAAAGTTATAAATAGCAAGAACACCAAGATAGGTACAAATATACTAAGGGCCCCTATTTTACTTTAATCAAATTGTTCCACGATTATCCACAAGGCTCCACAGCTTTACAATTTTCGCCATTATGACGGAGCGTTTTACGCCATTTTGCGAAACTTGGCACCTTTTCTTTCCAGAACCTTCCAGAGGATCGCCCTTTTGCGAAAAGAGTGGAAAAAGTGGAAACATATAAAACGGGTAACCCGCTTCTTTAAATTTTTTTTTCCTATTTCCCAACATCAGCAAAAAATCAGTTCGATGAACAAACTTGTTTCGATCCAATTACTAGCTTCATATATATAATTCACATAAACAAAGATGAGTTCTTCTCCTTTTGGTATTGATTTCGGTAACCACAACACCGTTGTTGCTGTTGCTAAGAACAGAGGTATTGACGTTGTCGTCAATGAGGTTTCTAACCGTGCTACTCCAACTCTTGTCGGTTTTGGTCAAAAGAATCGTTTCATTGGTGAGTCTGGTAAGTCTCAACAAACATCCAACATTAAGAACACCGTGGACAATATCAAGAGAATTGTCGGTCTAGACTTTGACCATCCAGATGTAAAGAAAGAAGCTCCATTCTTCACCGCCCCATTGGTTAACGTTGATGGTCAAGTTGGGGCTAAAGTTAGATTCCAAGGTGAACAACAGGAGTTCTCCTCCATTCAATTGGCTGCCATGTACTTCCACAAAGTTAAACAAACCGTCACTAAAGAGACCAAGTTGATTATCAACGATGTAGTCTTGTCTGTGCCATCTTGGTACACTCAAGTTCAACGTCATGCTGTTTCTGATGCTGCTAAAGTTGCTGGTTTAAACCCAGTTAGAATCGTTAATGATCTTACCGCTGCCGCTGTCGGTTACGGTGTCTTCAAGACCGATTTACCAGAAGATAAAACTTTGAATATTGCTTTTGTTGACATTGGTCATTCTTCTTACGAAGTCTCTGTTGCTGCTTTGAAGAAAGGTGAATTGAAAGTTCTCGGTTCTGCTTATGATAAATTCTTTGGTGGTAGAGATCTAGATGCCGCTATTGCTGATCATTTTGCTGATGAATTGGACAAAAAATACAAAGTTAAAGTTCGTGAGAATCCAAAATCAGTGTCAAGAATCCTTGCTTCCGCTGAGAAATTGAAAAAAATTCTATCTGCCAACACTCAAGCTCCATTTAACGTTGAATCCGTTATTGACGATATTGATTTCTCCTCTACTTTGACCAGAGAGAAATTGGAAGAATTGATCGCTCCACTATTGACCCGTGTTGATGCTCCAATCGAGGCAGCTTTGAAACAAGCTGGTATTGCCAAAGAAGACTTGGACTTTGTTGAAGTTATCGGTGGTGGCTCCCGTGTTCCAGCTTTGAAAGAAAAGATAGCCGAAACATTTGGCAAGCCATTATCATACCACTTGAACCAAGATGAAGCTATTGCAAGAGGTGCCACTTTCATCTGTGCCATTCACTCCCCAACTCTAAGAGTTCGTCCATTTAAATTCACTGATGTCAACCCACTTTCTGTCTCGTACTCTTGGGATAAACAAGTTGAAGGTGATGACACCGAACTAGAAGTCTTCCCAGCCGGTTCTGCTTTCCCATCTACCAAAGTTATCACTTTGGAGAGAACTGGTGATTTCAAAGTTGAAGCCAAATACACCAATGCCGCTGATTTGCCAGAAGGTACTAAACAATCCATCTCATCTTGGGAAATCAAAGGTATCAAAGTGCCAGAAGGTCAATCATCAGTTTCCATTAAAGCTAAACTGAGAAACAACGAATCTGGTTTCTACAGCATTGAATCTGCTTACACCGTTGAAGAAGTAGAAGTCGAGGAAGAAATCCCATACTCTGGTGAAGGTGAAAAACCAGAAGATTACGAACCAGAATACAAAACCGTCAAGAAATTGGTCAAGAAAGATGATTTGACTATTGTCACTTCTGACGCTTCATTGCCAAAAGCCAAGTTAGATGCTTTGTTTGAGAAAGAAGGTCAATTGACTTCATCTGATGAACTGGTTTTCAAGATCCAAAATAAGAGAAATGAAATTGAGGAATACTTGTACGATTTCAGAGGTAAATTGGAAGACAAATATTCCAAATTCGTTTCTGAGCAAGAGAAGGAAGAATTATTATCCTTGTTGTTGAAAACTGAAGATTGGTTATATGATCATGAAGATGCATCCCTTGGTGTTTTCACTGCCAAATACGAAGAGTTGGCCTCAAAGGGTAACTTGATCAAGGGTAGATACTTGTCTGCTGAAAATGAGAAATTGGAGGCTGAAAGAGCCAAGAAAGAAGCTGAAGAGTACAAGAAATTCTCTCAAAAATTGAAAGAAGGTAAACCAGAAGCTGAGGAAAAGAAAACCGATGCTGAAGGTGATCTAGATCTTGATTAAACTGATCTGAACTAATTGGGCGGTTATTTGTTTGGTTTGTCATTTAATATATAAGTTATAAAGGTGAATATTATCCGGTTCGTACTATTGTATCAGTAGTTGATCCATGATTGCAAGAGAAGGGCAATAATAAATACTTCCTCCACAGTCTAGTTGTGAATTCAAAGCGATTGGGCGTATTGCAGCTGAGCTCGTGTCAAAGGCTTAAGTAAGGGTGGTTACCCGGCCAAAACAGCATTTCAAAACAAGCCCCAAAGTGCACAATCGAAATCTCTCTTTAAGCTCCAAAATCATCAATTAGATCGTTTTAATCTATAAACAATCACGCATACATCATACTCTCGCTCTCATATAATGATCAAGAAAAAGTTCATCCCACAGCCGAAATGTGAACTATTGGGTCCAGTATCACTTTTCATCCAACTCAGTCTGGGGCTGATAGCAATCTCATCACTTGCGATAAAGAGACTGTATGAACATCCCAAGAGACCATGGAAAGTATGGTTTTATGACGTCAGTAAACAAGTTTTGGGATCTTTAGGGATTCATGTTTTGAATCTGACTGTCAGTTTAGTGAAGAGTGGAGGATTTAAGTTCGCTAGTGGGGTCAATCGTAATGATATTGCTATTAGTGATATTAATAGTGGCGGTGATGAAAACCATAGCGAATGCGATTGGTATTTCGTCAACCTGCTGATGGACACAACGATCGGGGTTCCTATCCTTTGGGTTTCTTTGTACATCGTGTATCAAACGTGTGAGGTGTACAAAGTTAGCGGTGTTCAAAGTGGTGTTTATGGTGATCCTCCCCAATTTAGATCTTATTTGAAACAACTACTCATATTTTTCATTGCCCTTGTCATAATGAAGTGTTGTATATACATGCTTCTTTACGTTCCACTATTCATATTGTATGCTGATTGGATTCTCAGTTGGTCAGATCCATTCCCAAATTTACAAATCGTGTTGATCATGCTTGTGTTTCCTACATTGTTGAACTGTTTCCAATACTATGTCATTGATAATATCATTAAATTTTGAAAATAGATGCCGTTCTTATCAAATCTGAACTTTTAAGGTTGAAGTTGACTTTTTGTAAATTTTTCATAAATTCGTAAACTTGAACATTTTCATTCATATGCAAAAGTTGTCTCTCAAATAATTTGAAAATGGCTAGTGATATTTTGATGATTTCTTTATAACCATCTAACATTAAATTATCCCATATTCTCAAAATTAGATGGATTGGTAAACTATCTGAGAACAGACTAACTATCCAGTTAAAACAAATAGGATCCAATTCCACACCAATCCGTTTGAAATGGTCGTTTAATTTAGGCAACTCTTCACCAAATTTTCTCTTCAACAGCGTCATATCATCATTAATATTACTTAAATTAAAGAACCCAGAAGGTAAAATATTTTCCAACATACCAACAAACACCCAAAATGCATCTTCTTCAACTGGGAACACAAGAAGCAAATTTGCAACGATAAAATTCATACCTTGACAGTAACCAATTGATGGATATTTTCTTGCAATTGCAATCAGAACGTTTTGTAGTTTGATCAATCCAGGTCCATTGTCTTTGAAAAAAATATTGAAAGGCATGGTTCTGTATAAATCTAGTTGAATTTGTGATTCAGCTTCAACATTCACCTTGTTCGTCTTATCTAAGAGTCTGATGAATTCATTTGGTGTTTTGAGTAAATTAGAACCTGCCAACTCAAACCATATTTTCGTTCTGTAAACCATTGGTATACCACTAGCAACTAATTTTATGAATTCATTGTACAAGTGTTTAGAGTGAGAGATATTTTCACCATTGATGATGAGTAATTCATCAGAATCTTGACTTGTGTTCAAAAGTGTGATTTTTTTAATAAAGGAATCCCATTGCTTATTGTTTTGTTGTTGTGTTCTATCATGATCATCTGCCATCTCTTGTAATTTCGAGCCAATGGTTAAATTGATCTCAGAGGTTGATGATTTCAAGCTAGTTTTGTTTCTATTGTATAAGAATCCATATTGATCGACATAGTCTTCTGTGTTCTTCCCAGAATTTGTTGTAAGTTTCACATTGTTATTGCTGTTTGGATCAAAACTCTCCATTTCAACAGGAACAACACTCTCGAGTGGTGGTGGTTGTGGTGGTGCTGGCGGTGTTGTTGTTGCTGCTGCTGTTGCTACTGCAGTAGTTGAGTTCAAAATGGCATCATGGAATGTTTGAGGCATATGATTCAAAAATGTATGGGAAACAACACCATAGAATAGATTATTCTTAGTTTTACCAGGCGCAGTGAAGGTTGGAAGTGGAGGAGATGATTGGGAGTGTGATCTGACTGTGAGCGTCACGTCTGGATCCTTCATACTGATCTTGGATGGCTTGCGTGGAAGTGAAGGTGTTGAAATAGCATCATTAATCACACTTGACAACTCATTTCTATCCGCAGTCTTTTCCTTCATCATCAACTCTACTTGACTCGAGCTGAGTCCCATCTCGTTAAGTAGCCCCATCATGAGATTCTCCCTTGCGGCATTCTGTCGCTGTATCAAGGAGATCTCTGCTTCTCTTTGTGACAGATCCTCTGAAAGCTGTTGGATGAGGTTGACTGCACCATAGCGTTTGATGAGGTGTTGGATCGAGGAGTTTGAACGAAGAGTCCTGGGCACATTCTCAGAGCCAACAGGATCGAAGAGTCCAGATTGTGTGGATTGCAAAGAATCAGAAGAGGAGTTGTAAGGAAGTGAATGTAAAGGAGCGTTTAGTGTGACACTTGCCAATTCTTCATGGAGTGGCGAGAACGGTGCTGATGCTGTTGCTGCTGACGTTAGCCCAGACGTTCTTGTGTTTCTTGTCTTACCCGTGGCGTAGGATATTGACTTGGACCTGCTCAACGAGACTCGCTGATTCTGCTCGACCACCATGGCATTTGAAGCTGGCCTCTAGGGTTTTTTGATGGTGGTGACTTGTTGATGGTTTTGTTATGTTCTCGGTGTTCGGCTGAGCTAAGCTCGCCAAAATCAAGTGTTCCTGGCGTGTTCCCCTCAGAAGCCCCCCCGGCTTAGGATCCGCGAATTGACACACACGCGCAACCACAAACAAACAAAAACATAAACAACTGAAACTGCACTTCATGCATCATACCAAATAGAGAGAGGTTTTGTTCACCCACACTCGTTTAACACACTCCTTTTCACTTCTCATTTTGCTTTGCTCTTCCTTGCTCTACACACTCGGATCTTTTTTCTCTGTCTAAACGAATTCATATTTATCAGCTGTTTACACTCGTTATCTAAAACCATGAAACTAGGGTCCCTTGTTTCATTAATGGGCTTGTTCGCCGCAGCGAATGCCGTCATCCCACTTACCATCAAAGGCAAAAGATTCATTAAGCCTAACACAGATGGCTCTGTCCAAGGTGAAGTTTTCTGGGTCAAAGGTATTGATTATCAACCTGGTGGATCTTCAGGGTTCGATTCTTCTTCTGGTGAAGATGCGTTGACTAATGCAGAACAATGTTATAGGGATGCCTATGTCTTTCAACAATTGGGCATCAACACTATAAGAATCTATTCCTTGAACCCGGATTTGGACCATGATGAATGTGTCACTATCTTCAACAATGCCGGTATTTACCTTTTATTGGATGTCAATTCTGGTGAATACGGTTCTCATTTAAACAGAGCTGATCCAGGATCGACTTATAACTCTGTTTATTTGTCAAGAGTCTTCAGATTTATTGAGGCTTTTAAAGGTTATCCAAACTTGTTGGGTTTCTTTTCTGGTAACGAGGTTATTAATGATCAAGAAAACTACGCTGAAATTACTCCAAAATATCTTAGAGCTGTTCAACGTGATATGAAGCAGTACATTGCAAATCATTCCAATAGAACTATCCCAGTTGGTTATTCTGCTGCAGATGGAGTTGAACTAAGAAGAGCAACCTTGGAGTACTTTCAATGTCATATTGATGGTGAAGACGACGACGACTCTACTGCTGATTTCTTTGGGTTGAACTCTTATGAATGGTGTTCTGGTCAGTCAGATTGGGATACTTCCGGTTATGATAAACTGAACTCCACTCTATCTAACACCACGATTCCTTTGATTTTCAGCGAATTCGGTTGTAATGCTCATTCACCAAGAACTTTTGAAGAGATTGGTGAAGGGTTGTTTGGTGGGTTAGTCAACACGTTTTCAGGCGGATTGGTCTACGAATATTCACAGGAAGACTCAGATTACGGTATTGTTGAGATTGCCAGTGATGGTGAAATCACATATTTGGAAGATTTCCCATACTTGCAAGATCAATATTCTAACAGTTCAACTCCTGACATTTTGGAAGACGATGTTGAAGATCCAGATATTGTCACTTGTGATGCTGATAGAATCACAAGCATTTATTCTAACTTTGGTGCTGATTTCGATATTCCTGATCAACCTGATGAGATTTCAGATTTGATCGAAAACGGTGTTAATGCTACTAGAAAAGGTACGATCTTGGATGATATCAGTGCCAAAAAATCAAATTATACCATTAAAGATACAGATGGAAAACAAGTTAGTGATGCTATTGTTCAATTTGATTCGAATGATGAGATTAATACCCAATCAAACGTACCAAGCTCAAGTGCTTCAAAAGCTGCTCCATCGTCAACTGTTTCATCTTCAACTACCAATACCGCTGCCACTGCCTCTTCAGCTGCTTCCTCTTCATCTCAAGGTGATGCTTCTGTTATTGAGATGCCAGCTACAGGTCTGTTGGGCTTGATGGTTGTTCTCCTTGGGTATGTGATTTGAAGACGTCTTTATACCCTTTTCCCCCTCTCTTTCTGTTTCTTCATTTTGATATTTTTTCTTATATTTCTCTTGTTTCACTGTCGTCATTCAGTTAAGATAACAACCATGTCTTTTTATTACATTTACAAAATTTCAATATAATTGCTCTACTGTTTTCAAGAATTCCTGTAGCTCTATAGTTATTCAAAATGGAGTTTATAAATAATGCATAAATATTAAAAATTGATATCTCATTTGAGTTTACTTGTTTGATTTAGCAGCTAACATAGCCAATCTAGTACGCTCAGCAGATTCTTGAGCTTTTTTCTTCTTCTTTGCTTTGATTCTCTTCTCATTCTCTGCAAACACTCTAAAACTAACAGGTACGTTCTTCCATTCATCACCGTCATCATCTTCAAAAGTCGGTTCAACAGCAGGTTTGTTTAAGTTTTGAGCACCAGGTTTCCCTACTGCTGGGAAATAATCTGCAGTTGTAGCTTTCTTCTTTAAACTTAATTTTCTCTTTTCTGATCTCAATTCTCTCGGTACGTTCTTAACTTCTAATTTAGCCAAAGGTGGGTCAAATTTAGAAGGCCATTTTTCATTGGTTGAACTTATAGCTCTCACTGCTTCATTTCTTTTATGTCTCCAATCACGGATATCATCGTTATACTGCTCCCATACACAGTTCACACATCCTGACATGCAACAATTATCAGGTTCTGTAGGTTTTGCAGGAACCTTTATCCCAGCTATGACGTGAGGTTGACCAACTTCTCTACGAGATGAAGAGATTCGTTCATCACCTGCGAGCCTTCCACCAAATAACGTTTCCATCCTATCTTCTTTCGTACCTTTAACATCTGTATTTCCTTGAAATCTAAGAGGTTGCGATGTGGTGGTGCTTGATTGTTGTTGTTGGAGTTGTTGTTGCTGTTGTTGTCCTTTAAGCAGAGATGAGGATAAATCTGATGTCGTTAGTCCTATTTGTCCTTTGTGTATTTGAGAAAAATGTATCAAAACATACTTTTTGAAGTTATAGAGAATGCTGTTCTCCTACTGGAAACAGGTCTCAAGACAGTCCTTTTAAACATCGCCTAGGTTCACTACTTGAATATGGCACGTATAGTTCTTTTTTAAAGATCGAAGTTTGGGTATACAAAACTTCTGAATTTCCGAACTTCGGGAAATCGCGAAAAAACCGTCATATGTACGTAAGCAAGACTTATTGCGAATTACGTAATACCAAAATAAAGTATGGGGAAAAATATGTTATCACTTGTTTTTATCTGATATAAACACGGCTTTTCTGCACCATCTTCGTGATCTCGTATAAGCCTTGAGAGAATCTGTAGACTGTGGATTTTGCCAATAGTTATCGTAATATAGCCAACCGTCATTATTCTTCTTATCACTATAGTTCAAATCCACGTTCCAACTTTCTTCCAACCATTGCCAGTGTTTTGAGTTGAATGGGAATTTGAAATTTAATGGTGAAACAGAGTTCTGTAGAATCTCATTTGTGAAATTGGATCTTTCATAAGGTAATAATCTATCACTCCATCCAATTCCAAGCCATCTTCTTTGATGTTCTAAAATCCTAAATTGAATGATTTTCCCACTTTTGTTCTCAGGTAACGTTGATTCTTCCAAGATCTTGTAATTGTTAAAGCTTGTAGAGCTGGTGATGGTAGTACCTATGAAAAAATTGAAAACGTTTCGTATCATCTGTGATCTCCATAAAATTTTGATTGTTGCTTTGAACCACAATGAGTGGGACGTGGTGATCACTATCACAGTAACAAGTAGGAAAACTTTTGTTCGTATCACATACCGCATCACAATAATGTGGAAAGGCGTTAAAAGAAACAACGTGTTAAGCAATTTTGATGATGATAGTTCAATTGATTTGAAAGGTTGTAGAAGTAAATCCATTCTTATGTTGAAGTTTTCCAAATTATCCACAATCTCTTCCAGCGTTGGATTAGTTTCATTGTTGATGTCCAAGTAGACGGAGTTGACATAATAGTTGATTGAACAGTATCCTAAGACCACAGTGATTGGAATGTAAAGGTAATAGATGGATTCATAGTAATAAATAAAAAGATAGAGCAAACAGTGATAAAAGAAATTTAGAAAAGGATCTCTTGTGGTCCAAAGTATAAAATCGAGTGATGAATTTGTTATAACGATAAACGGAAACGATTTCAATAGAAGTGAGGTTAGCCGTGGATCTGTTTTATTGATGAGTGGAGATGAGTGGAGTCTTCGATGAGACGAAGGCGTGGGTGTGAACTCAGCATAAATTGTGTTAGTTTCTGGGATTGTGGACATCGTGAAGAAAAATGTTTCTAGTGCCCAGTCCAGTGTGAGGATTTTAGGTCAAGTGCTCAAGTGTCATCGGATAGCGTGCGTTATTGAACAACGTCAGTACAGCAAAGATAGGGAAACTTGGATTCCAAAAAAAAAACCATTCGCGGGGAGATTGAGCATTCACTACGTGAGAAGAAAATCTCCAGAGTACAAAAACATTAAATCTATCCTAAATTTGTGCTCAAGATGGTAGACAACGTTTGCCAACCAGGTTGTTCTATCAACCTATAACCATCCTCCAGTTGTTTCTTTGATGCCAATGTCAATGCAAGTTTTAATTCATCTTTAGATAGAATCTCTAATGAAGATAAATATATCAAAAGATGAAAATCACTTAAAGAATCAATCAATTCTTGAACATGATATGTCTGATACTTCAAATGTTTCTGTAATTCTGAGAAGTCTTGAGACAGACCCAAAGCCTGTCTATTTTCAATCGGGAAGGCATTAGATTTGAACACTGATTTTGCTTGTGTTTGATCTTGTGGAAAACCATGTGTCAATGTGATCAATAAATATTCAACAGGTAGGGCAGGACTGGCTTTCTCCTTTACTTGTAAACCATACTCATTGATTTTGTTGTAGAAAATATCTGGAACATACCTCGATTCATCAGTAGCATTGATGAAAGCCATCGATGGGTGTGTGGAACCTGTGATAAAATCAGCTTTGACTAAAGCTTCAGCACTTTCTGAAACTTGATATGTGGAAATATCAATCTCACCTTCCAAATTTCCTGAAATAATGCATGTCACAAATTTAGATGAGAAGTTACCACTAGTCGAATATTTTGTGATATTTGGATTCTTAGATTGCAACCTTGCCGCAAACAGAACTTCTAATGAGGTCAAAAAATATGAATCCTTGTGTCTTTTACATATAACTGAACCATCACCATTACCTGCATCTGTCAAATCAGTGAAAATAATTCCAACTTTGTATAATCCACACAATTTGGCAAGTTCATCAATCTTTGAAAGTTCTTTCTCCCATTCAGTGCTTAAAGTTAATCCATCATTCTCATCAAACTGCGTAGGTTCATAAATAGCTTCAACAACACCTTTAATACCCAATGGAACTTTGTCATATTTCTCATATCTTCCATATAAAACACCCAATCTTTGAGTTCCACTTTGTCTCCAACTTTCAATAAAATTGTTGACGATTTCAGAGTTAACAAATTCCAAATGATCAACCATACGGAACTCTTGTTGTTGTAACGTGATTGCAGAAGGTTGACACTTTGAACAAATCCCCTTTGGCCATGGTTCGTGTCCATTGTTACAACTTTTATCGATCTTGAAATTTGATGGGTCAAGAGGCTTGATGTAAGAACCACCAGTTTCCTTGTTTGTCTGATGGTTTAGTTTTTTAAGATATGAATGAAATGATGAATGTTTGATTTGATTAGCGGCAAGGTATTCTTTATCCCATGGCTGTAAAGGTGAACAATGTTCACACATACCAGAAGCTCCATGTTGACAGAGTCTATCTTTTTTCCTAGGAATTTCACCTTTCTCTTTCTCTAATTCTATATCAATAGGTAGTTCTTGTAATTGTAAGTTCGTTATAGGAACGGATGATGATATTGAAACTGATCCAGTATTGGATTGAGGTTGCGATGGAGCTTCGATGTCATCAAACTTAAGAAATAGCATCTCACCATTTTTGAAACCCAAGGAGGCAATTGTATGGCCATTGAGTGTTTTAGAAGTTTCGAAAGGTCCAGTTGGAGATTTTCCAACACCAAGAGTAGAAACATCGATAGGTGGAAGTTCATGAAGTAATCTTTCCACGACCTCTGTGAACTGTTCATCAGAACTTGCGCTCACTCTCTTCATCCCATGTTTAGACCTAAATCTCAGAATCTTTTTGATACGATGATGTTAGTTACATGTCATTGTTATGGTTCAATACCACTGAAATGGTTCAAACTTACCAAACTCATCTTTTGAAGACTCTTATATTGCTCTTAAAATAACCATATTGAAACTGTTTTTGCCATCAAACAGAGCTCTTTCAACACAGTAAAGACATGAAAGCCGGGTAAATTTGATCAACTCAGCAAAAAATTTCGCGAAAATAATCTATTCGCGAAAATCTAAAAGTTACGTGTAATAAAACGAAAAGTTCCAGATGTCCTCAAACTTACAGCATACTACTCTAGACGACAAATTTGAATCTAAAAACTAAGTAAGGTTGCAAAGGATGTCTGAAGACAACGCTAATTTCGAGGAATTTGAAGAAATTGTCGAAGAAACAGTGAAGAAAATTTCTGTTTTCACACCAATCATTTATCTCACAGTCTTAATTTCAGCACTTGTGATATTCTCCAGTAGATATAGAAAGAATAAAATTGCCACATTAGCCAGACAAAAACCACTATTTGAAGAAAACTGGTCAAAAGTCGTATATCAACAACTTAAAGAGTCAAATCCTAAACCACATGATAAAGTCTTGAAAGCTGCATTGTTGAGAAGAGGTGCTGAATCGGTTAAAAGAACAATCAAACTAAAAGAAGTATCTCCTTTTATAAAATCCTTATATGAAAGAGGTTCAATTGGTGATGAAACGTGGAGTAAATTTGAAACTGCTAATAAGTTAGAAAATATTGAAATGGGAGAACTGCACGCTGAAGCTAGTTCTTATAACCAGAAATGGATTGGCACGTTTCTACAAATTTTACAGGAAATTTGTTTCAATGAAGCTTTAAGAAGAAGATATCTTGCTCTAGATGATAGAAAACTATCCACTTTGGGTCATTGGGGTATCGATGTTGATGACGATGGTGTTTTACATGTTCCTAACCAACCTAAAGTTCCAGGTGCTCCAGTACTGAAGACGAATGTTTAGTATGTAAGCTGTTTTGGACTAAGATTGAACAATGCTACAATTTGAATCTATGATTACGGCTGTAGTATATTATATTGAAGTTCTCCTTCACGTACTGCTTATATTCAATTCTTTCTCTTATTTTTCTTTCCAACGACTTGGAAATTCCATCCATCATCTTCGTCTTGAGCAGTGAAGTGCAATGCTTCACTCCAAGTCAAGCCATCAGTAGCTTGATCTTCAACAGCTTTACGACGCTTCAAGAACTCCTGGGCAAATCTTCTGCCGTCCAAAGTAGAAGAGTTAGAATAAATAGTGTCAGAGATAATCTCATGAGACTCGGCACCTGAAGTTGGCAACATCAACAAGATTTCCAAAATATCCTCCTTGTCAATACCGTTGTTCAGTTTGATAGTTGAACGACACCAACTTAAAAACTCTTGACGAGGTGAAGTTTTGGATGATGTTGAACCAACTGATCCTGTAACAGGAGTCGTAGTAGAGCTCACAGAACGTAGAACCTCAGGGGAAATTTTAGAGGAAGATGAGATCACCTTTGTAGTAGTATTTGTTGGTTTGACAAGAGTCTTTCTTGTAACAGTAGTCCAAGCGTTGGTGTTTGGCTCAGAAGTAGTAGATGCAATTGACGCAAATGAGTTCTTTGGTGGTAATGAAGGCGCTGAGATTGGTGAGGAACCAGCAGCTTGAGCTTGAGCTTGTGCAAGAGAAACAAGACTGGCAGCTTTAGCAGCTTCTAGATCAGCTTCTTCACGTTGAATATCAACCAGGGTCTTAGTTGGAGCTTTAGATTTGTTGGAAGCCCCCCATGATGCACTTGATGGGAGCGCATTAACCTTTGCTGATGATTTTATGGTCTTCTCAGTAGCAATCAGTAGTTGAGCAGCAGCTGTTTTTTCCTTCTCCTCTTTCAATTTTGACTGTTTTTTTTGTTCGTTAGCCTCGATTTGTTGAATTTGATCAAGTGTCAAAGCTGGTGTTGATGGATTTGATGTACTCTTGGCCCATGGTGCAAGTTGTGATGATGACGTATTCTTGGGTTTTGGTCTCGTCTCTGTGTTGATTTTAGTGAATGTTTGTACAGGTTTTGTGGTTTGGGTTGCGGCAGACAGTTTGGTAGAAACCGAAGATGGAGAATCAACCAATGTTTCATTTTGAATTGCTTTCTTCAGAATATCCGTCTTTGGATTTGTTTCTAATTTCTCTGTTGGAAGCACAACATTGTCATGAATCCTTGGGGACTCAGTGGATAATGGAGCGGCTTTGTGCGTATCAGTGGTAACTGGGGTATATATTGGAGAAGCAGCTGATTGCTGGACAATATCTTCTGAAAACAGAGCTGGGGCTTCTTCCCCGACCGAAGGATCATTAATTACATCGTTTATAACCGAATGCACATTACTGAAAATGTTGTTCTCTGGGTATGAAGATCTATCAGCAGAATCGTTGTGATATGTGGACTGATCTAAGAGACCACTGGAATTGCTCAAAAATGGTGATTGTGTGGTTCTGTAATCATCAACAAGATTCGGTTGCGTGACCCATGGAGAAGAACGACCAGATAGTTGTGACCCCAAATTTGTAGAAGACCAATTAGTTCCAAAAAGCGTTGGTTCAGGTTGAGAAATAAACACATTTGAAGGATCATTGAATAGATTTGGAATGGTTGGTTGTTGGTCGAAACCCAAATTACTGAACTGTTGATTCAAGAAACCTGTTTGAGTCTTCACAGCAGGGGGAGCCGGAGATAAAAATGGGGTTTGAAAGTCACCCACAGCAGTACTGTAGTCTTTCAAAGTGTAAAAGCTCAACTCATTCTCTTTTCTGATTTGCAGATCATCCTTCAAATAACCGTTTATGAACCAGTTCTGCATATCTGCACTAGAGAAAGGACCTTGTGTGTTGCCATTTGGATCTAAATAGAACCATTTAGTGAACTCAGGAGAAACAACCTCCGTATGTGAGGCTGATGGTTGAAAGTGGTTGGAAAATGAACGACTAGAAGAGTTGTTGAGAGTGGCACTTAAAGGGCTATTGATGGATGCAAATGAACTTTCGCGATTGAGCAGTGGAGCGTTCTGAACGTAGGGAGATTGAGATCGTGTGACGTTGTTGATGATTCCAGCGATATCTATACCCGTGTTTTCTTTCTTGGACCAAGAATCGATGTCTTTCAGTTGATTGGTGAGTTCCGTGGTAAGCCTCGTATCAGTCTTGAGCTGTTGTTGTTGTTGATGATGATGGTGACGATGATGTTGTTGTTGTTGCTGCGATTGTTGTGGAAGACGGTGAGTCAATGAAGCACCATGCTGAGAGTGGTGGTTGGAATGGGTGCGGCCGTTGCTGCTGGACTGATTCAGCTGTTGCAGTTGGTGATCACTCTCAACTTGGCTGATTAGTTGACGAATTGGAGTCAATTGACGATATTTCTCCTCGAAACCTTCCCTCTGTAATTCATTTTCAATCTGGGAAAAGATTTTTTGAAGGTCATCAACCGAATAAATAGGTTTTCTAGTAGTTGTACCATTGGACTGAGTGTCATTGAGTCGTTGGGTCTGCGGTTGTTGATGATTCTGGGCATACGATCTGCTGGAGTCTTGACTTTGAGTTTTGGTTAGTTCCGGACGCATCCTAAAGGTTGTTGATGTTAGCATAAATGATTTGAGAGAAAAAACTGTACAAATCACCACACAAGTTGGTTATGGTGTGTTGTAAAGATGCAGAAGAAACATACCAAGCTGGTCCAAAGGAAAGTGATTGAGATTGTGACATTATCGAAGGAAATTGTTTTATGATTTGGTGTGTTTAAAGCCGAAAAAAAACGTCTTTGTACTATGAAAATAAATACTTTGAAGGTAGAAAAGTAAAGATTCAGATATGCAAATGGAATTGAATTGATTCTAATGAAAATTCAACAAGCAATGATGGAGCCGATTTTTGTTCAAAAAGTTTAAAGAATTTTCCAAAGAAAATTTTTGCAGAAGAAAAAAAAAATATACCGATTTTGTGTTACACACGTGATACATCACGTGACCATAAATCATATAACGAACAGCCCCATAACGGATGCTTTTACAATAGATAGAATTTCTAGAATAGATGAAGGGTTGAGCTGATGAATTTACTAAATAACACTCATCATTACTTCTGTTTAGATACCACATTTTTTCTCCATTTCCGAGTGGAAGTCCAAGTTGGTTTTGTTTTCGAAACCAGTGTATATGTCTTCCCAGTCAACAGACGTGTCCTTGTTCAACAAGATATCTCTATGCAGGTTACTTGAGCCACCAACAATAGAAGGCACGAATTCACTTTGTTCCACAATTTTCAATTCCATGGCTCTCTTGATTGGTTCAGCAGCACCGAAGATTCTTCTATATTGTTCCATTTTGACCTCTTGTTGGGTTTGATCCCAATTTTTGATACGACTTTCCAGTGGATGTCTGTTATTTATTTTGGAAGCAATAGAGATTGGTCCTTCACCTGTTCTCAAAGTGTCCTGAAGGGCTTGAGCGGAGGGAGCAGCTTCACCGAATTTATTGGAGGCGACTGTAGAGGGATGTGTGGATTCTGGAATAATTCTGAGACTCTGTTGGGGATTGTATTAGTACTAAAGAAAAAGGGGTTGCGAAACCACAGGAGTTACTAGACGTACCATTGTGTACAAAGGAGAACAGTTTGTTGTTGATGTTTTGTTCAAGTTGAGTATTTTGGTGGCAATTTCAATTTCTTAGTTTTTTTTACCAAATCAAAAAAATCAATCCACGCCATTTTAATATTGATTGAGCTCAGCATTTAAAAGCATCCACAGCAATGACTAATGAGGAAAGTGTTTTCAGACTGCGATACAAATGTCTAGCAAAGCACCAGAGAGCGACCACAACTTTGAAAATCAGCCCTAATGGCGAGTTATTTGCCACAGGCTCTTCGGACTCAACCATCAAGATCTTCGAGTTAGACACGGGGAGATTTATACGATCATTGGAAGGGCATTCTAGAGGTGTGAACGATTTGGCATGGAGTCCAGACTCTATCCACATTGCTTCTGTATCTGATGATCTTACATTGCGTCTTTGGAATACTGAGTTTGGTGAATGTTTGAAGATTCTTAAAGGGCATACTTATCACGTAACTTGTGTTGAGTTCAACTATAAAGGAAACTTACTCATCACTGGAAGCTCGGATGAAGCTATCAGAATATGGGATGCTTTGAGTGGGAAATGTTTGAAAACTTTAAGTGCACACTCTGATCCGATTGCATCTATAGATATCATTTGGGATGGTACAATAATCGCAAGCGCAAGCTACGACGGTATGATCAGGTTGTTCGACACAGAGAGTGGGCAATGTTTGAAGACTTTAATTTATGACAAAACCGGCACATCGTTTCCCGTCTCATACATCAGATTCTCACCAAATGGTAACTATTTACTCTCATCATCTTTGGACAACACAATCAGATTATGGGATTACAAGAACAACATGGTCGTGAAGACATACCGAGGAGGCCAGTTTGAAAAGTTCAATTGTGGCACAAGGTTCTTGACAAGTACAGATCCCCCACTTATAGCATCTGGTACAGAGGAAGGTCAGGTCTTCTTGTGGGATTTACAATCTAAACGAATCATAGAATCTTTAAAGATCGCAGAAAAACCCGTGCTCCAGATAGACGTGCTTGATGATAAACTTATTGCATGCTCAACAGATGGAATTATTGAACTTCATGAGTTGAACAAACCTCCTGTCAAATAGAGATTTTAGATATAGCTACAACTGTATCAATACATTTGCATTCATAACACTTGATCATGTATAAATGACTAGTAATGATACTGAATACTGAAGAATCATAATTATTACTGTAACTACAACTATTACTAGTGCGGTCTGTATATCCTTGGTCAACTAAGATTAGTTCTTCATTGAGTTCAATCGAGTCACGTGACCACTCTCGAACTTGATTAACCAAAATTTCCTGTGCTAAACATCTGGTGAAGAAAGAGCCTCCATCCATCATTGTCAGCAGCAGCAGCAGCAGCAGCAGTAGCAGAGATATGCTGTTCCGTTCGTTAACAAGGGATCGACTCAGAATACACCCCATATATCAATGTCGGAGAAGAGCTGTGCATGCGACATCTTTACGGCTCTCACCACTCCCACCAAAGGACAAAACTACACCCAAGTTTGAGTTTCTTAAACATACACATACCATAGACCAGATCACTAAAGATGACATCGGGTCATCCATCACGATCTCAGGATGGATAGATACAAAGCCAAAGAAGTTGGGAAAACATATTGCTTTTGCAAATGTCCGAGATTTCGAAGGAAATATAATCCAAGCCGTCACGAAAGACAATGACCTCGTCGACCAGATTTCAAGATTCCAAGTTGAAGACTGTGTTGCTATCCGAGGTACAGTTGGAGAGAAAATAATGGAAAAAGGAGACAAATCTTTGAAGTACGAACTGAATATATCTGGTTTCCAAATACTGAATAATAGTGATGTGTTGAACTCTCAATTGGAATCTTTGAAATTCATCTCGAATGAGTTCCCACCTCAGTACAGATACCTACAATTGAGACTTCCTTATTTCCAAAATGCATTGAAAAAGAGAGCAAAAGCTGCACAGTCAGTGCGGAACACTTTATCTGATCTCAAATTCATCGAAATTGAGACACCTTTATTGTTCAAATCTACACCTGAGGGAGCTAGAGAGTTCTTAGTTCCAACAAGGAAGCGAGACTCATTTTACGCTTTACCACAATCTCCACAACAATATAAACAACTTCTGATGGCTAGCGGTGTTAAAAATTATTTTCAGATTGCCAAATGTTTCAGAGATGAAGATTTAAGGGCCGATAGACAACCAGAGTTTACCCAGGTTGACTTGGAGATGTCATTTGCTGATGCTGAAGATGTCCAGAAAGTAATCGAATCAACAGTGAGGAAGGTTTTTCATGAAGTCTCAGATGGGAACTACGTGCTGAAGACCATTGATGGTGATACTAGAAGTAAAGAAGGTGATCTTGTTCATTTGTCATATCAAGAAGCTCTGAGCAAATACGGTATCGATAAACCGGATCTAAGATCAACATTGAAGTTTACGGATCTTAGTGATTATGTAAATGTTAAAAATGATAACGGATTCCCTGTGTTTGAAGTTTGTATTTTGAAGAATGCTTTTGGAAAGCAAAAACATGATTTGAAGAACGTCAAGGCCAAATTGTTCGATCCATCACTTTACAGAAATAGAAAACCGATTATCATTCCTATCAAGACAGAAGAAGATAAATTGCTGTGGTTAGAAAAATTCAAAGATCTGATCGATGTGAAGGATGAAGCAAAATTACGAGAACTTATACAATTGGAAGTTGGTGATGTCATCGCAGGTTCCACACGCGCCAAATTATCTTATGAAAACCCTACACCATTAGGACAGTTTAGACAAATTGCAATTCAAGAGTATCCAAACAAATGGAGAAGATCTCCTTCAGTTAAATTTGTTGGAGTCTGGGTTGATAAATTCCCATTGTTCACTCCAACTGAGATTGAAACTGAGGAGAAAGTTGATTTCCCCATATATGACTTTGACAAACTAACTGCTACCCATCATCCATTCACCATGGTTAGACCTGAAGATTACGAAAAATTGGAAACTGCTCCACTGAAAGCTAAAGCTGAACACTATGATTTGGTGATAAATGGTGTTGAATTGGGTGGTGGATCTCGTAGAATTCATGATTCAGCACTTCAAAGGTACATTCTCACTGATATCCTTAAAGTGTCTAATCCCGACTATCTATTTGGTCATTTATTGAGGGCTTTGAGTTTAGGATGTCCTCCTCATGCTGGCTTTGCAATTGGGTTCGATAGAATGTGTGCCATGTTGATTGGAAGTTCAAGTATCAGAGACGTTGTTGCATTTCCAAAGACTTCAAGTGGTAATGATCCGGTTGTTGGAAGTCCAAGTCAAGTCAGTGATGAGGTATTGGAGAAATATTTTGTGAGAAAGATGTAAAAGGTCGTCACCTCAGGGCAGAACTGTATATAGTGCTTAAATTGATTATAACCTGGTCCTACATTGTGATTGAACAATATATAATTTATCCTTTACTATCATCTATAAGAAAGACTTGTTTCAAAGCAGCAAACAGAAAAAAACAAAAAACAACAAACAACAGTACTAACAATTTATACGAATATTAATATGGCTCTAAAGCGCCTTTTGTTTCAAACCAGTTGAACCAATATCTGACTGACCAGGGATGTGTTCCAGACCTTTGTATCTCTGAATGTTGAAAAAATCACTGATTATTCTAACATATTCAGATGGTCTTTGGTCCAAGATATCATGATTGGAGTTAACCTCTGCAAATTCGACTTTTGGGAAATGGTCATGAATCTTGTCAAGACCTTCTTTAGTAATGAATGGTGATTTCATTCCTCTGATAAACTTCACAGGGCCTTGAAATTTCACATCGGCAACGTCTTCTGGCCAATCGCAGACCTCCTTCACAACGTTCAATTCTTCCTTCATCTGATGAATTGGGTTTGTGAAATTGATATGTTCATTATTGAAATCAACTACCGACTGGTCTTCAGAAAGGTTGGAAGGCTTACTGTTCACCAAGTTGACTAGCAAGTTCTTTCTCACTATGCTGTTAGGTAGGAACCTCTTCATACTTTCATTGGCTTTACTTTTCCAATCCTTGTCATTTTTGTTGATTTTAACCTCATCCAGCAAGTAAATCATACTCTTCAAATATTGGTTCAAATATAGTTCAATGTGTGGTTGTTGAATTGGCGCATTGTCAATTATAACAGCACTTTTAATCAAATCTGGGTTTTGAAGAGCAGCAAGCATCGATATTTTAGCACCTAACGAGTAACCAACAAGCTTCACTTTCGATAAATTGTGCTCAGCACAAAATTCTTTGATATCGTTCGATAAAGTGTTATAGTCAAAAGGTTTGGCATGTTTTGATTCACCATGGTTTCTAATATCAAGAGTGTAAACATCAGATTGTGTTAAGTCAGCAATAATCTTACAATCTGGAGCATAGGTCTTCTTAGAACCAAATATACCAGGCACGAATAGAATTGGTTCTTTTGGGGTGTGCGACTTGTGAGAGTTCAACATCGATGGTTTAGGTTGATGTAAATCATAGGCCATGGAGATTGATTCATGATGTGGGATCTCTCTCAAGGCTTTACTTCTAAGAACTCTTGTTGGATTGAACATTTTTTTTTTTAATGATGCAATGGTTATAAGCTCTGTGTGGATCTTGACAACAACGGTGGAAAATTCTCGGGTTATATACATTTGAGAGCAGACACGTCGACTCTCTTGAATGAACTCATCTTGCTTCTCAAAACGCCTTCTGCTTTTCTAGATTTACTGCTTCTTTTCTTTTTCTCGTCTTTTCTAGATTTACTGCTTCTTTTCTTTTTCTCGAGCCTCGTGCTGTGCTGGCAATCACAATTACGTAGACCTGCTTCAAAAGAGAAAAAAGTAAACACAGATTACGTCAGCTGACTTTAGGAGGCAAGATTAAAGTAGGGAAACATAGGTACTTTATTGGGTTCTAAAACTCGATGCTCTGAGTTGTTTGTTGAGGTTCACCTTCATCTTCTACTGGAATACCCCATTCTTCAATCTCGAATTTTTTTTTGCCGTTTTTGAACGCATATTCACTCTTTGTTATCAGCATTTGACCCTTTTCACTTAAGACCGCAACTTTGTAAATGTTCAACAAACCATGCTGGACTTTAGTGGGTTGATTGTGATAAGCCTTTTCCAGAAACCTTATCATATCTTGATTGAACGGTTCCAGATGTACAACAGAGTCAAACAAGGATTCCAAAGATCTCAGTAGAAATGAGTCCCTTGGGTATAAGTCCAATGAGATAGATGCAGCAATGATCAAGTTCAAATTCTTTCTAAGAAGTGAACGTAATGAGTGAACAAATTGCAAAATTTCTGGTGATGATGACAATTGTGGAGGATACATTGATGGATTGAGCAGGGATGGAATGACTAGTCTGATGATCTTTCCTTTATGTTGCTGTATTATCCTTTCAATTTGCTTCAATGTTGGTCCGAATGATTTTGTGAGTGGAATGTACGTTAGTTCGTTGGAACCTGGACCAGGTACAAGACGACTAGTAATATCAAACTGATTGTTGTAATCCTTGAGAACTTCATTGTCAACAGACACATCTTGTAAGGATTTTTTATCATTCAAACCGTATCTCCAGGCAATTTTCAATTCGGCATCTTTTGTAACATTTCTCTTACTGTCTTGACCATCCAATAAATTCTGAATGGATAATTTGTTTTCATTATCAGCTATTCTAGCCCTTTTCACTTCCCTACTACTTCCTTTATAAACGCCAGGTAATTCATTCCCCCAATTAGTATTCAAAGTAAGACAAATGATATGGGTATTTGAAATCTTTGGATTCAACCTGTTTTGTACAATCCCTTGTGATGCAAACGATTTTAAAATAACACCAGCAAAATCAGTAGTACCCGTCTCTTCAATCAACAATGATGAACCCAATGGTATACCCTGGTGTAGTAAAATCTTATCTAGATCAGATGATCCCGTCGAAGCTGTGGGCTGCGAGGTAACCGTAGAAGGTCTAACACCCGGATGTTTGATTTCTGATTCAACACTAAGTGATTCTACCTGTTTCTCCAATTCATTGACAGTATTTGGAGTTCTATATGCGACGGGAGCTCTTCCTGTTGGTGTGATTGGAGTTCTTCCTTCCAAAATTGGGGCACTTCTCCCAGGAACAGCTTGCGAAGTTGGTGGAACACCTCTTCCTGGAACTGCTGGTGGTATTCTTCCACCACTGAGAACCTCTCCTCTCTTTCTAAAGGACATCTTGTACAAATACTACCAACTTCATTTAGAGCCATCTACGTCAATGGTGATGACTTTGAATTTTTTCTGCCAATATCAAAATGCGCGAATTCGTTCTGTTCTCCAGCACACATCCAATTTCGGTCCATTCCGGGGATTCACTCAGTTTGGAGCATTTAATTTTTGATCAATATAATTGTAATAGCCGATGGCAAATACAAACAGGCGCATTACTAGACGACTCTTATAATAACTAGGAACGCGGCTAAACTTGTGCCTCAGGTTTATTGGATCAACAATCAAAATGAGTCAGATTCACCACTTGAAGGGGACTTTGAAAGTCGACGACGAAGACGTGGAGCCACATTCAAACCAACCTGAAGTTCAGGAAGAGGGGGAAGATGATTCGCAGACCTTTGTCGATGACACACCACAAACATTGCAGTATTTCAGGAACCAAGGCACACTGGAAGGAAGTACAGTTGTGAATGGAGAGTCAAGCTCCAATGAACTCAAATTGCCAACTATACACCACAAAAGAACAGTTTCAAACGAAAGACACCTTCAGTCACAAATATCACAACTTCAATACAACAATAATAGAATCGCTTTGGGGAGATCCATATCGAATGCTCTCAACGTCTTAAGCGATCTCCAAGAAGAGAACAACAAACGTCCCATCTTCTATCCCACCTCTGACGTTCCAGGAAACCATCTACTAAATTCCAGAAAAACACATCTTGCATTACTAAGAAAGAACTCGGTTCAAACTGTGAAATCCATCTCAAAGCAACCGGAAGACAATGATGAAGAAGACAACAATTTGGAGCCACCAGACTTGAAAATCCTGAAACTCAACATCAAACTGGATAACAACTCAATATCATCGTTGGATAAAGTTGCAATTGGTCAGTTGCTTAATGAAAAGATCACACAAGTAGCTAAACATCTTGGATCCATTAGAGAGAGAATTGATGACACATCATCTAAAGTTTTCATAACTGGTGATTTAAACTCAGGTAAGTCAACATTTTGCAATGCATTGTTGAGAAGAAAAGTTTTACCAGAGGATCAGCAGCCTTGTACGGCTGTGTTTTGTGAAGTTGTTGATTCCAAAGAGAATAGCGGTATTGAGGAGGTTCATGCCGTTCCTATCGGCAAAGAGTATCACATTAAGGATGAATCTACTTATATCCCTTTCCAATTGAAAGAATTGGAAGAACTGGTTAGTGAATGTGATAAGTATTCAATACTGAAAGTTTATGTCAATGATAAAAGATCTTTGGATCATAGTTTGCTTAAGAACGGCGTGGTTGACATTGCATTGATTGATGGTCCTGGCTTGAATATGGACTCCTATCAAACTACAGAAGTGTTCTCGAGACAAGAAGAAATTGATTTGGTTGTGTTTGTGCTAAGCGCTGAGAATCATTTCACTTTGAGTGCAAGAGAATTTATTGCTGCTGCTGCTAATGAACGAAAGTTCATATTCATCGTGGTCAATAGGTTTGATAATATCAAAGATAAGAACAAGTGTATGAGCAGAATTTTAGACCAAATTCAACAACTGTCACCAGATACCCATAAAGATGCAAGAAACTTTGTTCATTTTGTTTCATCGAGCGATGTTGTTGAAGGATTGCCTGAAGGTGGTCCACCTGATGATAATGATAATGATGATGATGACGGAGAGATTAATAATATACCCGATGAAGATATCAATCCGGATTTTGATCACTTGGAGAACAGTTTGAGAAAGTTTGTGTTGCAAAAAAGAGCATTATCCAAACTCCAACCTGCAAAAACTTACTTGACAAAATTGTTCCAGGATATTGAAAAACTTTCTACCATTAATCAAAAGCTCTACCAATCAGATAAAGATGCATTGGTTACCAAGTTGAACGAATTGACACCACTGTATGAAGAAAGTCTTGTCAAAAGCGTGAAAGTTCACGACAAGATTGAAAAAATTATTGAGGACACATCAAAGGAAATCTATGATTTCTCCAGAAATTTGATTATCTCAACACTAGATACCGTTGGTGATCATCCTGTGGTGCCTTATCTTGGTTTAACTGACATTGTGGAGTATACTATTCAAACTCAACAAGCTATAACTAAGAACATTTTAAACAGTGTGGCTGAGAGTGAATTATATGCCAGAAAGCTGACAGCGCAGGCTGTTGAAAAAATAAACGCATTAGGAAAGGAATCAGTGGGAGCTGACTACAACAGTGAAAAGGTATTCAGAGAAGACTTTATGTTCACTAGAAGAAGAGATACCATATCAAGACAGCTGAACGAGGATTTATCGATTTTGGATTTCTTTGATCCTTCAACAGAGGGATTTCTACAATATTTTGGGGTAGAAAAAACTTCAGGCTCTCAACTTATGGTTTGGAAGAATTCATTCTATTCCGTTGGTCTCTATGCAGTTTCAAGAGTTGTTTCCACCGGAAGTGTTGTTAAAGGTCTATTCCAGTACAGCTCATTCTTATCGATCCGCAGTTTGAAGTTTATTGCTGCACCATTGGTGATAGGTGCCAGTTTAGTTGGACTCGCATATTTGATCTTGGATATCCCTAATGCACTACCTAGAAGATTGGCCTCCAAGATAAGAGTACAAGTAAAGGAGTTAGATTATCCTCACCAAAATTCGGAAAGGATATCCAAGGAATGCAGAAAAGTACTGAAATACCCAGCAAGAGACATACAAAATTCATTTCAAACATCATTGGATAAGCACGTCGTCCAAAAGGAGAAGTTGATTGGATCTATAAAGGATGCAGATTTCGCAATTGGAATATTTGGAAAGTTGTTTCAAAGAGCAAATGAACAAGGAAGATTAGTGGATAGCTACGATCTAGAGAGCATTTCCCATGTTGATTGAAAATGAAATTAATAATGACTTTATGAGTGTTTAGCATTGTAAATAGAGTTGATCATGGATTAGCTGTAGAAGTCGCGGTTTTCTTCATGACTTTTTGACCGATATTTTTTTGGTTTGTGTCATTTTTATTGCGCAACTAATTTTCGCAAAATATTCGCCAAGTACTAAAATTGGTAATTGAAATGATGAGGGTAACCCAAAAATGTGTCAAAATGTCAAAAAACGGGAGATAAACGTGTGACAATCACCGTCGGAGATGATAAACAAAACCATATTTCCCCGTTGGAGATAACCCACACACACATGGATAAACTGGGATGGAGGATGCACAAGGAAATTCAATAGTTCAAGGAATGTATAAATAAACATAAGTTTGCCTTATACCATCTTTCAATTCTTAATAGCCTTTATTCAAACACTGCCACTCGAAACAAAATGGCTCCAACTGCAATCAGTACAAGTTCCAACACTCATACAGAGAACATTCATAGCATCAAGCTAACTAATGAGGTCCTATCAAATATTCCTATCACAACTTATACTTCTGATGAAGCTATGAATCCGATTAGTTTAAATTGGGGTGAATCAGATGCTAAAGAAAGAGGTGCTATTGTTGCAACGAGATACAAAGATGGTCTTCATAAGCACAATGCTATTGGTGCACACTCGGGTTCATACTGTATTTATCATGCTTTGGCTGTTGGTTCAAAACAACTTGATCCATCGTACGCTGCTGATTACACAAATGCCGAACCCGTGTTCAAGATCAAACAGCAACCACAATGGTCTGGTTTAGAGAAGATTGTTTCAATGGATCCTTTTGGTCACTTGGCCCCATGGTTGTTTCAAGAGGTTAGTGAAAAAGAAAATGTTGAAATCAGACCTACAATTTCAATCACAAAAGCTCATATGCAGATGTTGGAACTTAAAGAAGCCGTTGCTGCTGGTCGTTTACACGTTGATGGGGATATTGTTATCAATTCCAATGGTGATTTGAATGTTTCAAAAATTGCCGTTGAACCTGTTTGGTATTTACCTGGTGTTGCTTCAAGATTTGGTATTACTGAAGCTGAGTTGAGAAAATCTTTATTTGAAGATACCAATGGTATGTATCCTGAATTGATCACCAGACCAGATATCAAAGTTTTTTTACCTCCAATTGGTGGTTTGACAGTTTACATCTTTGGTGATCCAACAGAAGTTTCAAACCCAAACAAGAAAGTTGCTCTAAGAATTCACGATGAGTGTAATGGTTCAGATGTTTTTGGTTCAGATATCTGTACTTGCCGTCCTTACTTGATTTATGGTATAGAAGAAGCTGTCAAGGAGGCGCAAGATGGAGGTGTTGGTGTTGTCATTTATTTTAGAAAAGAAGGTCGTGCCCTTGGTGAAGTTACCAAATACTTGGTGTACAATGCTAGAAAGAGAAATGGTGATGCCAGTTCAGATTATTTCAAACGAACCGAGTGTATTGCAGGTGTCAAAGATATGAGATTTCAACAGTTGATGCCTGATATCTTACATTGGTTGGGTATCACGAAAATTGATAAGATGTTGTCAATGTCAAACATGAAGCATGATGCTATTGTTGAACAAGGAATTAAAATTTTGGAAAGAATTCCATTGCCAGATGAGTTGATTCCACCAGATTCAAGAGTTGAAATTGAAGCAAAGATTCATTCTGGATACTTTACTAATGGTAAAATTCCAACTTTGGAGGAATTGGAGAATGTGAAAGGTAGATCCTGGGATTAGGAAAAATTTGAATCCAAATCTAATGAATTGATGAATTTGCTAACTTTAACTCGATAAATAGACCTCTTTCTTTCAAATACATAGAGTTTGAGTTGTATATTTGCTTCTTGCGCACCGACTTCGGCTTTTCGGATTTAAGACGCCACAGAGCTTCTAGAAAGTTCGAGAAATCGAGCAATAAAGAAGTTTATAGAAAACAACCCCCTTTCAAAACAAACGCAATAATAATCAGCCTTTTATTCCGAATATGTATAAAAGATTGGATGATTTCCCTGAACATTTCAAAAAGATTAATTATTCCAATTGATTAACTACAACAACTACAACAACAACAACAACAATTTTCAAACAATGGCTTACACTCTAGAAGACTTACTCTCAGCAATTAACAGCTCACAAAGACAGCAGCAACAACAACAACAGTACAGACAATTCCCACAACAATCTGTGTACAGTCAAAATCCATTTAGTTTTTATTCTGGCTCTGCAGCTGATGATTCCGATGAAGAGGAAGAGTACTATCCATTGAGATATCCGGACTACTATGGGTCTCGTGGTGTTCCATATAGACAACCTTATACCCAGGCTACTCCAATTCCACGTCAACGTCAAGAAGGTTACGCTCCAGGTGTTGAGGGTTTTTTTCAACTATTGAGTCAATTGTCTGGTCAACCACCTGTTTCAAAAACTGATCAAAAGGATGAAGAAGAAACATCAGAAGAGAAATCCAAAGATGCGAAGAAAAATGATGGTGAATCAACGGAGACAACATCTCCTTCAACTACTTCTGGTGCTATAGAATCAGGTACAGGTCCAACTCAAACTTCAACTTCAACTTCAAAATCACAACCACCTAAGACAAGTTTGAAAAAACGTCATTCTACTGCTACTTTTGAAGAACCTCAACCAAAGATTGAAGTTTCTCAAAGAAATTTTTCCAATCCAACCATTCCTTATTCTCCACAGGCCAACATTTATGAATCTAAAGATAACTATGATGTTGTATTATCAATTCCAGGTGCAACTATTAACAATTTAGATATTGATTTCCATCCATCAACAAATGAATTGGTAGTTAAAGGTAAAATCCCAGATGTTGTTGAATCTGTATTTGCCAATGATTCTGAAAAAAATTCAAAAATTAACGAGATTAGATCTGGTTCAATTGAAAGAAGAATTAAATTTCCAAATTTACCAAAAATTATTGATGAGAATATTAGAGCTAGATATCAAAATGGTTTATTAACCATAAAGATTCCAAAAGATTTGAAAAAAGAGAAAAATATCAAGAGAAAAGTTACCATTGAAGATGTTCCTGATGAAGAGTTAGCTTATGAGTCTAAAGGAGGTCTTGTTTGATCGATAGTAATTTTTTTGGTTTAGTGTCTAGCCTACAACAGTGCATACAAATTTAATCTTTTAAAAAGAGTAAGGCCGGGTTATAATTTTTTTCTCAATATTAAAAGAGTAAAAAAAAAAAAATTTAAAATTTTTTTATTTCTTTCTCCTCTTCCAACTTTCTTTGCAATAACAACATATCAAAATTTGTCATTTAAAAGATGATTTTGTGAGAACCAGAAGGTTCACAAATTTGATTGTTCAAATATATAATTTTCAAAAAAAAAAAAAAGAACTCCAGAACGATGCCTTCTAATTTACTCTTTGTTTTGGGTTCGTCCTGAAATATTGTTTAATGGTATTTTAGAACACTTTCGTTCTGGTAGAAAAAAATTTCCATAAGGACTTCTCCACCCTGGTTGATTATACATGGATGATCTTCGGATTAGACTCGTGTTGTTATTATCGTATCATTTCCAGGACTAAATCACTGACCTATATTTTAACATTTTGTTTAGAAATTATCTCTACACGAATTTTTTTTTTTATTTTTTTTTTTTTTTTTTTCCCTTTTAAAATTAAAGGAACCACTGTAAAATTATCTTTTGAGGGGAAACTATTAAGAGGAACATCTTCTTGTTGTTGTTGTGTTGTTTTGGATCATGAATTAGGTTCAAAAGATGCTTCAAATTGATTAGATAAAAAAAAAGTTATGAACCGTCTAATATAATATGAGTTTGGCAGAAAAAAAAAAAAAAACACAAAAACACACAGAGTTGAATAAAAATACAAAAGTTGGAATGGTAGAGGAGGAGGAGTAATGATGTTGAAGTTGATGTTGATGATGTGGTATCCAAAGGTAAAGGTAACAAGAACAGCAAACATTTTTTAAAAAAAAAAGGTTTAAACTCTATACTTAGGTGAAATGAGTAACGATTGGTACAACAACAACAACAATGATGATGATAATGACGATAGCCAAGATCCAGTAACACCAACATTTTTTTCTTCTTGCTTTTCTAGCACTTTCGACAGCTTTATCGGTATGACCAAGACCCAATTCAATATCCTTTTGAGCATTATCAACATTGGCATCAACGTTAGTAACAGTGACGTTTTGATCAGCAACCAATTCTTCCATATCGTTGAACAATTGACCCAATTCAGCCATTGTTTTTTCCAATTTTTGTAATTCTCTATGTCTTGATTGAACTTCCGCCAATGCTGTTTTAGCCTCACCTCTTCTTGAAGCATTCAAAATAGCTTGAGAAAAAATCTGTTGACCACCAACATCATTGATGGCTTCCTCAACTTCAACTTCGGTTGCTTGTGGTTGAACGATTCTATATTGTCTTGCAGCTTGTTCTTTGTTGGCTTCTCTAGAATTGGCCTCAACGTTTCTATAACTATCGATAAGTCTTAAAAATCTTTGTCTAGAGTTTTCAGCTTGAGCAGCTTTAGAACTATCACCACCAGCTGTACCTTGAGCTTTTTTAATGTTTGATTTTAATTTCTGTTGAAGTGCAGATGCTTGAGAAACTAAAGTGTCCAATTTTTTTCTTGATTCAATCTCTTGATCTTCATTCACTTCGTTGAGTAATTTTTTTTGATTAAATTCGATAAGTTCAATGAGTTGTTGATAGTTATCCAAATCATTGTTGATAGAGGTGATCTGGGACATGTATCTCACAAAATCATCGTCATTTCTATCATCCAATTCGTAGTTTTCTTGATATGGATTACCATTATCATAACCGTAGTTGTTTCCGTATGCCTATCAATGATAAAAATGTTAGTACTAAACTTGAAGAAGAAGATAGGGGAAGTTGAAGTTGAAGTGGAAGTGGAAGGAGTGATTCATAAAGAAACAAGGTGCATGAGGGTTTTCAGTGAGGAAGTGATGAACACATCAAAAGCAGTTTTATTCCACAGTTAAAAGTTGAGAAAAGTAAGGGCCCTCTTCCTATTCTAAATTCTAATCCCGTACATTCCAGGAACTTCCAAACCGGTAGATTTGGAATGAATAACCCGCCACCACCTCCGAAAGAACCAACAACCAAAAAAAAAAAAAAAAGGAGGGTGAGGGGAGGTAGAAGACCCCATGCTTCACTTGCTCATCATAACTATCCACCACAAATCACAAAAGAGATAGAACATACGTTGTTTCCACTCATTGTTTTTTTTTTATTCTCCGTTTAAGATAATTAGATGAGAGTTTTTGTTATGTTGTTTTTCAAAATATAAATAAAAAAAAAAAAAAAAAAAAAGTTGAGGTGTGTCTCGGGTTTGGAGATTTTTTGTAAAAAAAAACCAAAAAAAAAAAAATTTTTTTAAAAAAAAAACAGAACGCGAAGAAGAAGAAGCGCGAAAAGACTGAGTTCGCGCACCTCCTAAAAAAAAAAAAAAAACAGACATACGAAAAGGGTTTCAAAAAAAGTTCAAAATCACAAGTCATCATGATATTTAAACAAGAATTGTTTGTTGTTGTAATTGTCGAGGGGGGAAAAATATTGAACTTTGATAAATCTTCATTGGAATAAACTAGTTCAAAGGGTAGAGAATTTTTCAATGAATGAGGAATCATGGAGGATTACAAAAGGGCTCCACATCAAGCAGCAGGACATGACGGTGTTTTAACAGATCAATCAGGATCTCTTTTCATCAAACCAACAACACAACAAGAAATTGATTTTTACACAACGATTAGAAATTTGGATCAACAAGAAGATTCAGATAAAGATGTCGATTCTAAATTAATTGATTGGATCCCTGTGTTTGTAGGGACATTACAACATGGTATTACTGACCAAGTGGCAAAAACGCAGAAAATCACTGATGAATTGAAAAAATTAGATTCCAAACAACAACAACAACAACAAGAGAATAAAAGGGATAAGCCATACATAGTTCTTAAAAATCTACTGAATGGTTTTAAAAAACCTTCAATTATAGATATCAAATTAGGGAAAGTGTTATATGATGAAAACACTGATCAGTCAAAAATTGAAAGGTTGACTAAAGTCAGTAATGAAACTACAAGTGGATCATTGGGATTTAGAGTATGTGGAATGAAATTATACAATGATGACGTTCCTCAATTGAACAAGTTTCATCAAAATGCAACTAATCAAGTGATAAAAGATGAAGATGGTTATATCAAATTTGATAAGTGGTTTGGAAGAGAATTGACTGATTTTACAATGATAGATTGTTTGAAGTTATTCTTTAATCACAACAAATTAAACGATGAACAAAAAGATATCGTGTTGAAGAATTCAATTACAAGATTACAACTGCTTTATAACTGTTTGTTGGATATAGATATCACAGTTAGATCAGGAAGTATTTTTTTAGTCTATGAAAACGATTTGGAAAGATGGGAGAGATTGAACAATGAAGATTCAATCTTTAAAGATGATTTATTAGAAGATGAAGAAGAAGATGATGACAATGAAGAAGAAGAAGGAGATGATGAAAATGGAAAGACACAAGATGCTCCTTTGAGTTTACTCACATTCATAGACTTTGCACATGCTAAATTCACACCTGGATATCCAGATGAGATTTTACTATCAGCACTTGAAAGTCTCTTAAAAACAGTTGAAAAACTACTTGATCAATAAAATAAAGAATCCCAAAAAAAAAACAATTTTAAATTTACAACTTTAACTCTTTTTTTCCTTGCACTAATCTAGCAATTTTGTAATCTTACCAATTGCAATTGTTTGACCTTGATCTCTTAATGTAAATCTACCCAATTGTTGATAATCTTGGAAAGTTTCAGCACAAATTGGAGCAGCAGTTTCAAGAATAGCAATGATTTTCATACCTTTTTTAGCAAAAGCAGGTGGTTTCTTGGATTTTCTATTTGTACCTTTTTCCAATTTATGAAGTAATTGTTTGAATGAAACTTCTTCAATTGCTGTATGAATATGTAAAACACATGAAAAACCTGATGAAAGAATTGATTTCAATTCAACAATAGCAATTTGTGCTTCAAATCTACTAACCGTTTTAACTGGACTTTTCAAAGATGACAAGACAAATCCAACTTGAATATCTTCTTCTTCAATACCTTTAATCTTAATTTTAACTTGATCACCAGAATAAGCTGCATTAACTTCATTTTCAGTCTCGTTAAAAATATTTAAAACTTCAACTTCAGTCTTGTTTGGCATAACAATCAATTTTGAACCTGGTTTAACGTTACCAGATTCAATCTTACCTTCAACAATAGTTCCCAAATCTTTCATCTTACCACTGATTGGTAACATGAATGGAGCATTAATGTATCTGTTCAAATGTTTCATGTTATCCAAATATTCCAATAAAGATGGTCCATTATACCATGGACAAACAGATGAACTTATACGATCTTTCAAACCTTCACCAGTGAAACCAGAAACTGGCATAAAGACAACATCCTCCTTAATGTTATAACCAATACCTCTCAAATATAATGAAATTTTTTCGGTACATTCTTTATATCTTTCTTCTGACCATGCAACTGTTGGATCATCCATCTTGTTAACAACAACAACCATCTTATTAACACCTTGTGTTTTAGCTAACAAAGCATGTTCTCTAGTTTGACCACCTTTTTCAAAACCAGTTTCATATTCACCTTTTCTACCAGAAATAACCAAAATACCAACATCAGCTTGTGAAGCACCACCAATCATCTCACCAACGTACATCTTATGCCCTGGAGCATCCAAAATGGTATAACGTCTCTTATCAGTTTCAAAATATGATTTACCAACCTCAATGGTCTTACCATCATTTCTCTCTTCTTTATTTGTATCCATAATCCAAGATAAATACCAACCTTGTCTACCAGCATCTTTAGCCTCTCTTTCATATTTCTCAACGGTACGTTTATCAACAGTACCAGTAAGATATAATAAATTACCACCCATGGTTGATTTACCAGCATCAACATGACCCATAAAGATGATGGAAACATGATCTTTACCACCGTATAGATCGTTGACAACTTCTTCATCAATTTCTTCTTCTTGTTCCTTGGCAACGGCATCAGAAGCAATTTTAGTTGGAGCTGGAGTTGAAACAGGAGCTGGAACTGGTTCCTCCTGCTTTTTAGCAATGGTTGCTGCAGAGGTTGATGTGGTTTCTTTCTTAGTAGATGGTGTTGGTGTTGGAGTGGCTTCTTTGGTTGACACAGGTGGAGTGGACTCTTTCGTTGGAACAGGAGTTGACTCTTTTGATTCTTCTTTCTTTGAAGTATCTTTCTTTGGAGCATTAGCGATTTTAATTGTTGAAGATGGAGCAAGTTTCAAAGTCCTCTTTGGTTTGGTATTCAAAATAGCAGATTTTTCGGCAGCTTGTTTTTGATAATCATCAAGAGACATACCAACTTGTTGTGGAGCAGCTTGTTGTTGACCATATCCTTGATTATAAGAGTTATAACCACCACCATATTGATTGTTGTTGTAGCCACTTCTGTTGTTGTAGTTGTTATAACCACCTTGATTGTAGCTGTTATAGCCTTGGTTTTGATATGAGTTGTTTTGATATTGGTTGTTGTTATAGCCCTGGTTGTAGTTATTGTAGCCACCTTGGTTGTATTGACCATATGGTTGGTTTGGAAGGAATGATTGTGCTGAATTTGGGTTGAATGATTGTGCTTGATTTGGATTAAATTGGCGCTTGTTTCCATCGTTCAAAGATTGGTTTTGGAAATCCTGCGATAGGTTGTCGGCATTGTATCCTTGATATCCTTGGTTGTAACCTTGTTGACCAGACATTTTGAGTGGATGAAAAGATTACTTTACGTGTCTTTAGTTTTGATGATGTCGATGTGATAATTTTTTTTTTTCTTCTTTTTTTTTTTTTTTTTTTTTTTTTTTTTTTTTTTTTTTTTTTTTTTTTTTTTTGGGTTTCGCGAATATGTCACGTGAGTCGCCATGGCGCATAGTACATTTGGACTTAGATTTAGATATATGGAAAACTTCAATTATAGTAATCTTGAGGTAGACAATCAAATCTTCTCAAAATGTTTTCGATTCTATTCATACCTTTAACCATTGCATCAAATTCTGGACCATATGAAATTCTTATATAAGAGTACATCTCACTATCGGTCAACTCTCTCATTCTCAACGGATTCAAATCAAAGAAGATACCAGGGACAACGATAACTTCCTCATGTAATGCTTCATGGAAGAATCCAAGACAGTTGGATAACTTACCAGGCAAGTGACTCAAATCAACCCAAATGTAAAATGTTGAGTTTGGTAAAACTTTGAACTTGAATCCCATCTTGATCAACCTCTGGAGACAATAATCTCTTTTCATCTTGAAATGTGTTTGTAATGCAATGGTTTCTTGTTTCACCAATTTTGGCTCCAGAAAAGGTACAGCTGCTTGCTGGAAAGGATAGTTGGTACCACCATCCAAATAGGAACCAGCAGAACTTAAAGCTTCGATGTAAGGTTTTGGACCAACAATCCAGGACACTCTCCAACCTGGTAATCTGAACCCTTTGGTCAAACCATCAATGATTAGAACTGGATCTTTATTAACATCTTCGACGTGGGAAGCAGAGCTGATGGATTCGCCTATTTCACCATCATAATAATATCTAGAATAAAACTCATCCATGATTAACAAACATTTTTGTCTACAAAGATCATGTAACTCTTTCAATTCATCTTTAGTCATCGCTTGTCCTGTTGGATTTCTTGGATTCGAGGTCAACAATGCTGAAACACCTCTGTTCAACTCATTCTGAATGATCTTCAAGTCTATCTTGTAACCATCAGTTTCATACAATGGGACTGGGATTGGTGCAAAATTTTTGAAAAGAGATAACATCTCAGCATACGCGGTATAATCAGGCAAAAAGAAGGATAAATATGCATCACCCAAGATAGCTGCAATTCTCGTAAGGGCTGATCTTCCACCTGGGGCGACATTAACGTTTTCCCAGGTATACTTTGAATCTTTATCTTTTCTATAAGTTTCGTTGTAAAGGTTTGCAATAGCAGTTCTTAGTTCTTTGATTCCAGACGTAGGACTGTACTCTCTACTCTCAAAACTTATGTCTAATGAAGTTGGTCTTTTGAAACAACCAGGAATATCACCAGTTTCTGGCATACCTTGACCCAAATTCACCCAATTTGGAGATGGATAACCTCTCTCACCAGCACGATCCGTACACCAAATGACACCTGTAGCAGCGTTTTGTTTGTTTAAGGCCGGGAAGTAGGATCTCTCATGAGTGGCTTGATCAAGTAATGGACCTGGAATAGGAATGGGAGAGTCCGTTCCTTGTCTAGATGGAGATGAGTGTTCAGACTTCAGACGAAGTAGGGGATTCTTACTGCTTTGATGGATGGGCTTTGGTTGATTTATCGTTGGAGTTTCATTTTTCAATTCATTTTCAAAGAACACAGTTGAAGAGGATTTGATAGACTCTGGAAGAGTTTTCTCCAGTTGGAAAAAGTTGTCTTGCGACATATTTCTTCTTCTACTGAATATATTACTACCTTGCACTGGAACCAACGATGAAGTTGTGATTAATGTGAGTGTTTTTTTTTTCGCCCTGGAGCTTTACGGAAAAATGCACCCGGTTGCATACGGGGCTTCTAAAGTAAAAAAGTGCCAACATCCATCCAACTCTTTATTCAAAAACTTGTCTCTATATATACGCCGTTTTTTAACAACGTCTTTGCTGCACCAGCTAGAACTTCAACCTGTATTTCTTCAAAATCGTACCTTTCACCATCAATCGACAACAGCCCATTGTGATATTTTGGAATCAACCTATAAGCATACGCTTTTGAATGTTGAATTTCCGGAGCATGAACATGTTTACCGCTTTCAAGTGATAGCAAAATTGGAGCTGTCCTGGTAATGCTGGTTCTTCCATCCAGCATGATTAAATCAAATGTACCATCATTTGGTAGAGCTGCTGGGAAAAATTGGACACCTTTCGAGATGTATGGCATTTTACCAGTGTAGAAAATGGATATATTATCAGCGAAATTTTGGTCAACTCTTGTCCAATCCGATGGAACTTGAGCCTTGGCGTCATATTTCAACTCAAGATTCTCATCAGTAATAGTGTAAGTTTTGTCTTGTATGCTATTCACGCTTTCTTCAAAATGGTCCCTGAGTTCATCTTTTGATTTCGCAGCGTACTTCACATAAATCTCACAAGGATATCTCGATCTTGAAAACACCTTGTAAGCAACACCAAGATCGAATCTCTTTGAGCCTAAGAATCTCAAATGTTCAGTGTCAATATCACTATCTGCAATGATACCTAATGTTTGACTTAAAAATGACACAGTTGTTTTCCCATTTTGAGTAACAGCCATCAAATCGAAATTTACGGTATGACCTTTGATTAGACTCAATGCAGCAAACGAGGCTTCACCTGTACCATGACAACTTTCAGCCATGGCATTACCGGATCCGCAAGGTATTTGTGTCACAACTAATTTATCAAAAGCAGCAGCACGGTCTGGTCTTTGATACAATCCATTAAAAACTTCATAAGGAATACCATCTCCAGAAGCACAAGCAATGATGTCGTACTTCTCGATATCGAGATCTTTCATTATGTCCCTGGCATGTCCCGAGTATTTGGTTTCACGGACTTCAACTTCTGCTTCAGAAGCTTCCAAGATGGGTTTTGCTCTTGTGAGAAAAAGTTTTAAAGCTTTACCTTTACCTCCGTGGGGATTGACAAGAACCAAAATAGTCTTTCTTGGAGTAGATCCTCGATAAGCATTTTCATATATCTGTTCAAGCACATTATCCAGAGCCAAGTGGTCAATCTTCAACAGGATGGATTTAGGCACTAAATGGGAGTTCTTTCTTTGAGCATAGACGATTTGAACTTCTTCTGTACCTTCGTTGACATATTTCGCACTCAAAATATCGGCATATGGGATTGACTTGACGGGTGGTTCAATCGTATCTAAACTTGAACAACTGATACAGCTGACCAAAGAAGCCGAGTCATTCCCGGGAAGGACATCTGATGGTAGTTCTGACGCTTGATCTTTTATGAGTATTCCGTTATCACTGAGAATTGCGCGTTTTGCATGTGTTATAGACATGAGATTTGTCTGTGAAGAGTATGGGCTTGACGTCATTGTTGGTTTTAGAGATGAAGGGGTTGGATAAGCGTTAATTGAGGTATTTCTTATAAGAGCAATATCAGTCAATTCGTGTGAAGATATTGAGGTGTGTTATTTCGGATAACTCAATTGTTTTGGGCAACTTGCGTGCCGGAAGTTTTGGCAGAATAAGATGAAGGTCAGAAATAATAAAGTTTTCAGAAAACTAGACAGTGATGAGAGACTATACTGGCCTATAAGAAATTTATGGAGTTAGAGATGTGCATACCCATTGGTCTTCCATGGTATTTTCAGTTAATTGCACCAAGTGGGGTGGGATAACTATTGAGGGTTACCCGGACTTCTTTCATTAACCTAGAATATCATGAACTTACAACTGCAAACATTCCACTAGACACGGATTCAAAAGTTTAACAGCGCATTTAGCGCATTTAATTTAACGGTATATCAGAACATTTAATAGTAAAAAAATATAATAATACAATAACAGAAATAGGAGACCATCACAAGTAAGCCATCCACAAAGTATCAGCAACAGCAAGACTTCTTGGGTTCACAGCTTGTTGTACAAGATCAAGGATATGTTGAGTTGCCACAGTACTGTTGCCATTAACGTTGCACAGTTGTTGAATCTTCTTAGAAATCAAGTCAACATTAACACGGACAATATCACGTAGCTGTGATTCGTCAGCAGATGGACGATGTTGTTGCGTAAACCAGGAAATAGTCTCATCACGGACAAACAATGGCAAGTAAGTTTCCAGTTCTGAATCATTCTCAGTCAAGGCCTTAGCAATACACAAAATATGAACAGTCAAAATACCTTCTAAACCAGCTTCACCAATCAATTGTTGAATGTTTGGAGTTAATCTGAATGGAACACTTTCAGTGTTGTAAAAGATAGGGGCAGCACGTTGAGAATTGACATCCAAGTTGGTATTGGCAAAAAAGTTGGTATTGGCTTTTGAGCTGGCAATCTTTGATGGTAGCATCTCATAAGTAGCAACAGCTCCAGATCTTTCATTGATACTGATCTTGTGAGGTAAACGGTTGTTGATGCACATCATATACGTCATGAAAATAAATGAAGCATATTGAGAAGTGAACTGCTTGCGGAACAACCAGAAATCTTCAAACTTTGTGTAAAGGCCAGTGAAATACTTCTTGACGACAGTATTTGGAACAATTAATGATTGAATTGAGCTCAAAATTTCAACTCTGATACTCATGATATCTGGTTTAGGCAAATGTGGATCAAAAGCAGCTCTCATCTTTTCATTATAGTAAATCAATGGTTGGTCGCGGTTCACTTTACCTTTCTTGCAATAGTCTTCATATATCTCCTGAAGTGAGGTATCAAAAGCATCATCATTCATGATACGAATATGAGGAGACAATGGAACAGCAATTGGAAGGGTCATCTGAATATTACGACGACGTGTTTGCACCTTGTGAGACAGAGTATCATTCAAGATACGGTACAACTGGAAGATTCTTTCCTCACGTCTGCAATGACGTGCTGCTGGGAATTGGACAGCAAATTGATGCAAACTACCATCATGACCACGTATTTTGATTCGCTTGTAACAAGCATGAGTACCTCTGACAAGTTCCAAAGTTGGCAAGAAACGTTCAATCTTGATGAAATGAGAGTTGTTATCTTTATTCAACAAATACTGACCTGGAATTTCAATGTCTTCGAATTTCTGATGATGGAATTCGCTCAGATGTGGACAAACCGTTTCCAAATTAACACTTGAGAACCTTCTATCCAACTTGTCTTCCAAACGGTCTCTCCATTTCCTCAACTTAGTAATATAAGATTCCAAATTTGGTTTCGATGAGATAAAGTCCTTGTCAAATTCAGCTCTTATGTGCCTTGGAAGGACAGTGTCAGCAAACCTCGTAATGTTGGCTTCGGTAGTCGGAGGCAGTTTGGCATCTTCTCTTGGATTTTGCAAACGGTTGGAGTACTGGATACCGTCATTCAACAGAGCAATAACCAATCTGTATGCGTCCTCGTCAGCACTGCACTTGAATCTATGGTTGATCTGATCAACGAGAGATTCCAAAGACAAAGCCAGCAAAGGATAAGCTGTTTTCAAAATACCCATGATTTCATCCACATATTCCCAAGGTTGACGAATACCGTTATTATTAAGCGGAGGATTTGCAACACCTGGACGAGGTTGACCATTGGGCAATGATTGCTGTGTTTGTGTTTGAGGATTCTGTTGAGCACCATTAGCACCACCTTGTAAATTCACTTGAGAACCGTTAGCAACCGGAGTAGCTGCAGTGCCCGAGCCATTAGCCGCACCAGCACCACTAGCCCCAGGAGTACCACTTGTACCAGTGGCTGTAGAACTATTTTGCCGATTTGCAACGGCTATAGCTTGTCTTTGAATGACCGCAAAGTCCTCCTTAGTTGTACGCAACTGGAAGTGGAGAGCTTGTGGGTAGGTCTTAGCAATTCTGATCAAGATGTGGCGGACAAGTTTAGCCTCTTTGTGTGATAATGATGTCAGCAACTGTGGAATGAAAGTGATCCAATACCAAACTGGGACTTCACCTCTGTATGATTCAAATGCTGAAGACAATGAGCCATGAGTGTCATCAAGACTTATCAACCACAAGATACGACACAACAACTTTCTAGCTTTACCACTTTTGTATAAACCAGCAGCTTGTAAGAAACAACTGATGGCATGATTTGCGTACCCCATCTCTTGTGGAGCATCTCTCAGGCGACGATCATGATAATGACCCCATTCAGCCCAAGCTTTAGGCAGATTCAGATCAATTTGGACTGCTGTAGCAAAAGCCTGATTCGCTTCATCTTGTGCCTTCAATCTAGCCAAGAACATACCTTTTAAAGTGAAAAATTCTGCTTTCTGTTGAGTTGCAAAATATACCAGATTGGTATTTTGGATCACATCGAGACCAGTATTCAGCTCGTTTGGATTTTGGTAGTGACATTTTGCTTGTTCTCTCAGTTTCAGGAATGCCTCTTGAATCTCGATGTTTGGTAACGTGTAAATCTTAGTTAACTGGTTGATACAAACTTCGGACATGTTCTGTTTGCGTGCGACATGAGCAAATCTGTTGATGACCCAAGCAATCTCGTGATAACCACGGAAAGCGTAGTTATTAGATGCACCACCACTTCCTCCATTGCCTTGCGAACGAGCTGGAATGAATGGCTCGTAAACTTTGTTGATAACACCAAATGCATGCTGACGCCAAGTGACAAGATCATTCCAAATATTTATGTCATCCCAAGTATTTGGCAAACGTTCTCTCCATGCTTGTAAGATTCTTTTCAGCTCCTGCGATTTGTTATCAAGGTTCTGGGCATTGGTAGTCAACAAAGAGCCATAGACCTGTGAGGCTTCCATGAATTCCACGTATTGCTGGAAAGTGTGTAGCAACGGAATATGGGCATTTGTAAATCTTGTTGGCAAGGCATGCCATTTCCGTAGGGCGAGTTGAATACCTTCATCACAAAGTTTGGACAATTCAGCGAAGTTCTCTTTCTGCTGAGCATAACCTTGTAGACAAAGGAATGTTTCAAAAATTTGACGACGCGGTGTAGGAACATCCATCACTGTCTTGACCGATTGTTCCAATGGTTCTCTGTCAGCAGTCCAGTCAGCAACACGCCATCCACATTCAAGTAGTAGATCAGTAAACCCTTCATGTTTGGCAAGCTCAGTCAAGATATCCCAGTGTTGTAACTTCTCTGCACACAAAACCCAGTTATCTTCCCACAGAGAATACTCTGACTCTCCATATGGCAAAACACCACTGCGTGCTTTGATCTGAGCAGCTTCGTAGAGTTGGAGAGCTTTATCCCAAAGACCGATTTGTTCAAAAGACAATGCAGCATTTGTTTCCAAGTATTTAGCACGTCTTCTCCATTGACCGTAAAACATGTCATCTTCCTGAAGATTTGCATACAACTCAATCAAAGCATCTTGGTTTGTATCATGAATTGTACTATTTTCAACCAACGGCTCAGCCTCGATGCCCTCTAAAATCTTTATAGCAGGATACCAGGCATCAAAAGTGTAGCCGAGATACTTGATCAAATGAGGTGGAAGTTGGAGCTCTGGACACTTACCGATACCTTCAAGCAAAGACTGTATCACATTAGGACGAGCATCAGCCTGTCTAGAGTGGTAATCTTTCGATAACAATGAAACCAAAGCCTCCTTGAAAGCTTGCTTCTCACGACGGTTAACCGAACTATATGCAACCGGGAATACGTTGACCCAAGTATTGTGAATAGTTTGAGGACTCTTGTAAAAAATGTTGATCAATGGACGTATGATTTCACTCGCCTTAACATTAGCAGCGTTTGCCAAAAACTCTCCATGCACCTGAACCAAAGAAGAAACACCTTCCAATGGGTCAGAGGAGACATCACCAAGAATTGACTTCGCATTATCCAAGGAAGCAAACTGGTACGATCCTTCCAATTTCAATATATGGTCGCCATCAAAAGCACCGTATAGCAATTGTAAAGCTTGGTTCAACCATCTGTAGTCCGATAATGCTTCCCAGTTTTGCTCCCTGATAACATAGTACAATCTCTTACTCAAATCTTTTTCCAAACTATCACTCAAAATAGACATCAAATGATCACGGATAGTCACATCAGCCAAACGGGTCCCAACAAGGAAAGGTTGCTCCATTCTGACAGTGAGCTCCGAGCATGCCATAGTCTTGTCTTCAAAAATATCAACAATTATCTGGTAAAACTCCTTTGACAGCGACAATTCACCCCTGAATTCGAAAACAAGCATTTTTATCAAAATAGCAGCCTTCTCTTTCGTGGTAGGGAACATTTCAGTAGTAGAGAAAACCCAGCTTCTAACCATATCTATTATGTTCTTCAGCAATCGGGTGTCTAGCGAACGGTCAAGCAACTGTGACAACAGAGTCAAGAACACACGACGTTGCTCGTTCAATGTCGACATTCTCATGGAAGCGATGTACATGATCTTTTCTAGCAACTTTGTGGTCATTTTCACTTCATATTCACCTTGAGGAGTTGATGTATCATTCTGGGAGATTGAAATATGATCTCTGCAAATCTTACCAAATGTTCTGATAATGCTTGGAACAAGAGGATCAAGCGCTTTGGAGTAGTGATTTGCTAAAGTCCAAGCCAAGGTCACGCCTGCAGCAACAGAATTTGTACTCTGCAAGTCTTCAGAAACAATGGTCCCTAGAAGATTTAAGAACGACTTGACTTCATCACTTTGGGACTTCTCGTCAGTACCACCTTCTTTGGTAATTGCCTTCAAAACCACTCTCAAAACACGTTGAAGAACCTCTTGTACATCATGGTTGTCCGAATGTAAACACTTATCCAAAAGCGTTTGGATGAACTCAATATTCTCAATAATCCACTCTGGGCTTTTGCGTTCGAGCACAATTCCCAAGACATCTAAAGCATTGAGGCAGTAACCAAGCAAGTTCGGAGTGGACAAGTCAGCTTGTACCAAAAACTTTTCAAAGAATGCCAATTTAACAGTGACTTCAGAGTAGTATCCAGGACTCAACAGCTTGTAAAGAATGTGAAGAGCCTTCTGCCCTAACTCAGTTTCAGACGCTCTCTGGGAACTGACACAAATAAATCTGATTAGAAATACCACACAAGCTTCACGTTGAGGGAATGGAACAGTGTATGATTTTGGAGTGGCAATATCGGATCCAGAGATCTCCAGGGAAGCTTCAGTGTCAGCATCTGGAAGAATCCCTTGTGGTTTCTCCTCGGACTCAGCATCAGCACCGGTAGATGGAGAAAACACCGGTTCAGTTGTGGATAAAGTGATCTCTTCTCTGGCTTTGATCTCCCAATTCATCACTAATTCAGCAAGTTCAATAGCCAAAACTTGATTTTCGGTAACGGGATTGGCCATGCTGGTCAACTTACCCATGTATGTGATGATGTTTGGAATGAAGTGATCTCTCGCAATGTAAAAGATATCAGCATGATGGATCAAAAATTGGTAGACTGTCAAGTTTTGAATAGTATTGTTTTCAGAAAGCACACGTCTAACCCATTTGATCCAATTAGTCGAAGAACCAGATGACTCCATTCTTTGGGGCATCACAGGAGCCAGAAGATCCAAAGCTTGTCTGGTCAAATATCTTGATTCAAGAGAATGTGATCTCAACAAAGCAACAAAGACTTGAGTGACGATAGTAACCGGTGTATCAAACTCAGAGATGAAGTAAGAAGTGACAACGTAGGCAGCCTGTTTAGTTATACTATCATCCAACTTTATGTAGTTCCAACTGAACTTGATGACATCCTTTCGCAGATCTGCCGTCAATTCTGGAGCATATTTGATCAACAGGGCAGACAATTGCAGCAACTCAAATCTCAAACGATCAACCGGACCAGCAACATGATTTGTGATCATTTCATTGTTTGCTCTCCAAACTCTATTGTGGACTAGATCCAACCACACCGGAACCCTAGCACCTTCTGGTTTTGAGGCCAAATTGTTCAAATTACCAACATTCAAACCTTCGTAAATCACGATAGAGTTGAAGATATTCTTCAAAATAAAAATCTTCGAGGTCATTGATTTGTTCTCAGTGGCGAATGTAATGGATTTGCTCAAATATTCCTGGCGCAACACAGCATCAGATGACTTCACGATTTTTTGAAACAAGAAGTCTTCGAACACCGATGAAACCTGTATCTTTGTAGAGCACAGTAGATCAATTAAGGCTAAAATGGTATCAACATCTCCAGTGCTTGATTCAAAAAAGTGCACAAAAAGACTTTGTAGCTTCTCGATACCTTGTCTAACACAGAAGTGGATTGGTGAATTCAACGGAGCAGTTCTATCATGGTTCACTATTTCGGGAGATGCTGATGACACATCCATTAGCAGTTGCTTGTTGGAAATCAACCATTCATTGTCATCATCAGCTAAGCTCTTGATCAAATCAATCAAGTTAGCGAATTTCAAAGCTTTGTGATCCAGATTTGTCTCCTTCGAAAGGTTTGCGGTGAACAAGGAAATGTTATCTTTGATTGTCTTGCTCAACTCAGCACATTCAGGCAGACCGACAAAATATGCCAGTTTGGTTCCCATCTCTCTTGAACTGAAGTTTTGAAGGAAGAATTGGAGAGTTTCATTCGAAAAGCGGTTGAGGAACTTAGCAACCGGCTCACGGAAAGGAGAACCCTGTTTGCGACGCAAATTTTCTTCCAGGAATGTCAATACCTTCATAATCTCATTCATGAAAGTGAAAGCTTGAGGAGGTAGCAAATGGAATATGTTCAAAATGGCAACGATGATCTTCACAGTTGGGTTGTGCTCCAGTTCCTCAGATGCAATGGATTGTAACACAGAGGGCTGCGCCCAGGCCATCAGATGATCTAATAGCTTTCTACCAATCTCAACTTTGAAGTAGCTGATCAGCAACTCTAGAAGACGGGCAAGCGCCTCGAGGCCAGAAACTGTAAGCTTCTTGTGATCTGATAGGTTCATAAGCATTGGGCGTAACCCATTCTGTAGTAATTCCTTCGGCAGCTTGGCATTTTGAGATAACACTTGTTCAAGACCAAGATGTGAAGCATTAATGATTTCAGTTGACTTAGCACACAAGGTCTTGAAGAACACAGCCAAAATCCTAATCCTTGTATGACCTTGTTGATTTGACGTAAACTCAGGTTTCGTCAAAGCCAAGGATAAGAGCTTAATACAAACAACTCTCAATCTAACCAACTGTTCAGCAGTTCTATGCTCCGACACTTTGTGAGCACTTGTCAATGACTCGTCTTCGGCATCAACCAAAGTTAAAGACTCCATCAAAAGTCTGTTCAATTCGTCGTTGAAAGTCAAAAACGTGTTTTCAAGACCCAAACAGAATGTGATTGCATCGATGTTTCCAATCTGCATAGGAAATGGTAAGGCTCTCAAAGGTTTACCAAAAATTGGGGTCAGTAAAATGTTCTTGCACTTCTCGATCATAGAGGAAATTGAAACCTTGGTGGTGTTTGATAGCACCGTTAATGACTGCTGTGACGTTTCTCTAACAATTGGATTGGCATTACTCAAGTCATACACCAAAGCACCGACAATGGCTTGCAGTGGTTTCTCGAGTACTTCAGTCTCAGATGGGTTTCTGTTGGCTTCGACAAGCACATGCAAAATCAACTTTTTAGCATTGTCACAAACTTCATGAGGAGCTTCAGGGTTTGTATCTCTCAACACGTAGAACATAGAATGGATCAAATCATATTGACGAGGCTTAAACCAGGTTATCGGAATACCTAGGTCTTGAATCATAGTCTGTAGACCCAAAGTGCTTGCAAGCTTGTTGTAGTATGCCTCATCATAGCTTGCATGAATGAAAGAGTTGAATAATGATCGTAGAACTGGGAATTCTATAGCTTTCTCTTTTGATCCAAAAACAGTGACAGCAGTGTCAAACATGACTTTCATGGCCTCAATACCAGCTTCTCTGACTTCAGCAATGTATGAACTCAAGGCATAAATGATAGCGTCAAATAAGATGCGTTCAGTGATCACAACAGGTCCTTCTTTATCATCAACCAGGAATGGTCGTTGGTTTTTAAGCTTTTCGCCCAACACTTTACCGACACCAAGAAGAGTCATATGCTGACAGATGTTCTTCACTAGGCTTGAAGCCTCACTTTTGATTTCTGGAATGGAGATAGCATAGAATATTGACTTGTATAGACGAAGAGCCAACTCTTGCTGATGACTCAAGTCCGATTTGCTGATGATATTCTCATCTCCAATGTTGAAGTTTTCACATTCTGGGTTCTCTTTGATGATCAGTTCAACAGCAGCTGCCAAAACAGATGGGTAGTTGTCTGGGATGGAATCACTTGGAATGAACAACATGAATACATTAGAAATGTATTGAAATGCTGAAACACGGTAGTGGCTTTCAGATGTAGCATCTTCCAAGATATCGACAGCAGACTTAATGCCAGTTGTGACACTCAACGGAGATTCCCCTGATAATCCTTCAATTTTGAAATTAGCAAATATTTCTTGATCCAAACTTGAGGTGACATCCAAATCTTGATGAGGTTTAATGAACCGACGGTTTCTTCCACCCAATTTACCCAAAATTCTGAAAGTTGTATGAGAATGAGGATGATGATAAGGTAGAGGCCTCAAATGTCTCCATAAAGCAGCCATAACATCATCGATAACAGGCTCAATTATTGGATCAAAGTACTCAGCCATCAAGTTGTCAACACACAATTCCAAAGTTCTCAAACCTTGACTCACCAAATCTTGGGAACTGTTCAAAGCAAGAACGAGAGGTCTCATCAAATAGTTAAGATGGGGCACCAACACACTCAAACGAACTGGAACTGTCAAACACAACTCAACATAGATATCACGCTCTTGTGGACGGCGTGCATTCAATATCATTCTGTTCAATGACTCCAAAAGCACTTGGAGTAGCGGCATGATTTCCTTGTACAAGTTTTCAAAACGGCCACCACCAATACTTCTGAAGAGGGTTCTTATCAAGTGAAAATATGATATTGGTTCCTTGGCAGTCGTTGTCAATTTCAAAGAAGTCAAAATCAAATCATTCAAATGTGGTAATATCACCTTCTCGTTTAGACTCGGAAATAAATTCACCGACATAAAGCAAAGTTTGAACAACCTGATCAAGATATTGGACTTAATGTAATCCTCTGATCCCAATTCTTCCAACTTACCCTTCAGAAAAGAGATCAAGAGACCAGAGAAGTTTGGTGATGTATTCTCATTTGCTAGGAAGAATTGTGGAATGTGAAGCAAAGCGGAGTCTTTCAACATTGATTCATAGAGAAAGTTAATCTCAGCTTGAACAATTTCATTAAAAGTTGCAGCATCAATGTGGATGAATATGATAGCGAAATTCTCCATGAGCTCCTTCTCATCTTTGGAGGATGTTACTGGCATTGAAGGACCAGATAGCTCCAGTGATTGCTTATCTGGCTTTGGTGCTTGCTTCGAGGAGGAAAAAAATCTCATGCCAGAAATACACTCTCTGAACAACTGTCTCAAAATCGTGACTTCTTCATTCGAGAAGCCTCTGGCAAATTCATTCCAGGCCTGTGAGTCATCTTGTGCAGCTGGAGCTGGAGGGTTGAAGTTTTTCAAACCATAACTGATAGTCTTGAGGAATTGAAGCAATGTACGGAACAAAAACCTAGCATCCTTGATTGGATCAGCTGTTGAATTCTGGGTGATTAGAATTGGAGCTTCTCTCTGAATATCAAAAATGTCATAATCTTTCAATGTTTCTGTGTTGTGGTGGTGGTGGTTGTCATCCATATCAATATCTCCATCGGTATCAACATCTTTCTCCTTTATTTCATTAGAAGGCGTTGTGGACTTGTGAGCAAACCTTCTGATCTTGTCTAAATACTGATTGATTTCATCTTCAGCATCAAGATGATTTGGATTGTCTTGCTTTGAGATTTCAAGTTGTTTTTTCTCCTTGGAAACACGTTTCTCCTCAACATATTGATGATGTTTGATGATGTTCGGATATTGTCTGTTCAAAGATTGGAAACGTTTTGTGAATGCATCAAGGATCAACATGAAGAGCTCCCTTCCTTCGGCTTGTGCACTTAAACGCATGATACGTTCAACCAAATTCAACAAAAGCTTAGCACTCATTATTTGAACACTAAGAGCCAAAGTGCTGTCAAGTAAATGGCTGCAGTACATGTTGATTGTTTGTAAAATTCTGTCAATCGGCAACTCATTTCTGACATTGTGAATAAAGTCAGCAACAATGCTATAAGCCAAGGGACGGAGAGATTCATGGGCAGTAACACCGTCACCAATCAAAACTCTCTCATCGAACAACAGGTCCAACTTGGGAATGAACAAGGTTTTGTAGTTGGTAGTAAGAACATGTCTTGTTGCATGCAAAAGCTCCTTTCTGGCAGCTGACAACTCACTTGGACAATCTTGAAGCAATCTCATGATCAGATCAGGTATCACTGGGTTGTACTCCTTCAGTAAATCAGTGGCATAACCACGTATGAAGATGTACGACAAGAAGGAAGCAGCCTTAATTTGACCAAGAACAAATTCACCGAATGCAGCTCTATTTTTGATGGCGGGAGCGACAGCAGTTAACCTCTCTCCTTTCTCTTCGGATAATCGTCTTGCTTCTTGTTGTTGTGGAACTTGAAGCTGTAGCAGCTCAATGATATATGGAATGAATTTTGGCAAAGCATCCGTGGCCAAGTTTTTGTAGGAGGAAACCAAAGTCACCATTGTAATAGGACATTCAGCAATAGTCTTAAAAGAATGCATGGACTGTGCAAGTTGCTTTGGTTCATCCGTGGTGCCCAATGATGGGGAAGCTGGTCTTGGAGAGGTGAAGGTGGCATTTGGAGATTGGTTGTTGTTGTTGACGAATGTGTCTTTCATCAATTGTTCCGTGTTCTTGTACATCTCGATCATAATTTCTATGAAAGGCTCAGACTTCTCCGTTAGAACAGCTTTGTATGACTTGAAAAGACTCGTCAATATCTTGAATCCTAATACAGCATTTTCATCATTTTCAGCACGTAAAAGTGTCAAAAGAGTATCACTGATCTCCAGCGCATAAGTCTGCAAAGCTTCGTTCATCTGTGATCTATGGAGAACCTCAAGAATTTGATTTCTTAGTTTGTGCTCCGGAGACTGACTTGAGAAGGTGATAGGAACGGTATTTAGCAAATTGATGTATATGGGAACAAACTGTGAGAGGTAGTGCTCGTACTCGTTGGGACTCGTGAATGCCTCAATCATATCGGACAATTCTGAGAGCACAGAGTGTTTAGTCTTGTAGTCGACATCCTTTTTGAGCCTATCGGCAAATGCGTCTATTTGTGATGTGTAAGCCATTGTGAATGCTGAAAGCGTGATGTTGGTCTAGATATGTGATACCTGAAGAGGATAGACGTACAGGCGGCTCGTCTAAGGCTTCGAACACAGCAATATAACTGCACTTAAATTTCCCCACGGTTTTGCAAGTGTGAGACTTCGACTAGGGGAGAAAAGAAGGTGTCAAAACTCGGTAGGTTGCAAGTTTATATATTGAAGAATTGAAGGATCTTATTTACATACAGCTTTTGTTCAGCTTTTTTGAAAACGAGAAGTTGAGAAGGCCTTGAAAAAAAGGATTCACGTGATCCTCACGTGACAAAGTTATCGACGCGTTATTTTTTTTTTTAAGGGAGGCCCCGTTCTATGAGTCAATTTATAAACCTTGATAGCTGCCCAGTGTTGGTGCCAGTGCTACTGCTGATGCTGGTTGCCGCACTGATACACGAAGCCATTGAGTCGAAACCATAAAGTTACTGCTCACATATGGTCATGTAGTGGAGTTTGTACAATACAGTGCATCTCCGCTCCGCCTCGTGTTTACGAGCTACTTCTTAAAAGCATGATCATCCTTAATAATAATCACAACCAAAATCGATTATCAATCTGCATCTCATGACCCGGCTGAGCTCGTGTTAAGATATTCTAGGGAAATCAGTATATAAACCGAACGTTTCTCCCTCTTTGGCTTCCAACATGTTAGCAACCCATAACACACACAGATCCAACAATGTCTACACTACAACAAGACAGCAAAGTCCATCATGATAACACCCTCTCAAATGAGGATTACACCCCAGATCCAGCGTTTTCATCTACAACAGCCTTTCAAAATCCTGGAAGCAATCAGAGTCCAACTTACGTCAATGCACAACCTCGTCCACATGTTGGTTTGAATTATAGCAGAAACTACAAGACACAAGAACTCGGTACTTACCAAAGATTGGTTAACTCTGCTGGTGAATTCTTCGGTGCTTTGGGTTTGGTTCCTTGCTGTTGTTGTATGAATCCCTACCAAAATGTTCAGCAAGGTCAAGTCGGTCTAGTCACAAAGTTCGGTGAGTTATCAAGGGTCGTCGAACCAGGTCCAACTTATGTCAACACTTTCTCTGAGAAGGTGCACACTGTCACCATTATGACCCAAGTCATGGAAATTCCAGAGCAAAATTGTTTGACTAAGGATAACGTCATCGTGTATTTAAAGTCTGTTATCTACTACAACATTGTTGACCCCCAAAAAGCCATTTTTGGTATCAGTGACATTTCACATGCGTTGTCTGAAAGAACCCAAACTACTTTGAGAGATGTTACCGGTGCTAGATTGCTACAGGATATCATTGAACGCCGTGAGGAGATTGCTGAGGCTATACAACAGATCATTACTCAAACAGCTGCTGACTGGGGTGTTGCCATCGAGTCAATTTTGATTAAAGACTTGAGGCTAAGTGCAAACATCACTGAATCGTTATCCAAAGCAGCTGAAGCCAAACGAATTGGTGAATCTAAAATTATTGCTGCGAAGGCAGAGGTTGAGAGTGCCAAACTAATGAGACAAGCTGCTGATATTTTGGCTTCGAAACCAGCAATGCAAATAAGATACTTAGATGCTATGCAATCCATGGCAAAGAATGCTGGATCAAAAGTTATTTTTATGCCAAGTTCAGGTGAGATTGATAGAGCTGCTGATCAAGTTGCAAACACTTCTGGAGGTAATCCTTCTTCAAGTCCCGGAGCTCAACATGCGAAACGTCAAGATCTCTTGGATACAATCACTCTGCAAGAGTCGTTGAAATGAGTTGCAAGTTGAACTGTGCTGCAATCCGAAATCAAGGGCTGATAACTCTTTTCAACATAAAGCTTTTGGGCTTCTTTGCGCATTTCGTGTCAGCGTGTTTAATGTTTAATGTTTAATGTTTAATGTTCAATGATTTAATTATTTTTGAGCTCTACAACTGTAGGTTCAGTTTGTTCCAAATAAATTATATGGTACATAGTACAAAAAAAAAAAGGACACAAAATGATTGAAATACAGACCAGGCAGGCGAAGCATCTGCACGTTCGTGGTTCATCAGCCAACAAAATACAAGTTAACTTAAAAAGTTATTATGCGATACTTTTGACGTCAACTTCATAGACTGATTCTCTCTCGATAGTCTCGTAAAGGTTGGAATCGACCCTTTTCAGTTCGTCTGTCAATGCTTCTCTCTTAGCTTTCGCTTCTTTAATCTTTCTTAACAGCTCCTCTTGGTCTCTCAAGTATTCAGCTTCATCCTCCTCTTCTTTTGCCTCATCAACTTTTTCTAGTCCAGCATCTTTCAGCTTAGCAAGTTCTTTCTCTTGAGTTTCAAGTTTGTCTGATTCGGCTTGGGTTTTCGATACAGCTTTGTCATGCAAAGTTTCAAGTTCAGATTTCTCTTCCAAAGCTTCAACTTCGTCTTTTTCTTTTGTGGTTAAGTGGTGCTCCAACTCATCTTGTCTGGCTGATGATTCCTTAGTCTCCAAGTCTGCATCTTCCAATTCTTTGGTCAGTTTCTCAATATCTTCATTGATCTTGGAGATGTTTTGCAAATAATCTTCCTCCTTATCGTCACCCAACAACTCACCAGCTTCCTTATTAGATTCTTTAGCCTTTCTCAAATCAGCCAAAAGTTGTGTCTTCTCTGATTGCCAATTCTCAATCTTCTCTAATTTAGCTTCCTTAGCTCTTGTCAAGTCATCCTGTTTGCCCTGCTCCAATCTGATGTTGGTTTTCAAATCTTGGATTTCTTGTTGGAGGACTCTCAACCCTTCACTAGATTCGATTTGTTTGGTTTCAAGGTCCTTTAACTCATCTTCCGCAGCAACTTGAGCTGCTTTGGAATTCTCAATCTCTTCATATTTCTCTTTAATTTTCAACTCTGTATCTTCGTTGTATTTGATTTTGTCCTCTTCGTGTTTAGCATCCAACTCTTTAGACTTTACGTCAAACTTGGAGTTTGCATCTGCGATTGCCTTATCAGTCTTTGTTTGATTGTTTGAGATGTTTTTTTCGATATCAGCAATTTGTTTTTTTAAGGCAGCAATCTTGGTGTCATAAGAGCTCTCCAATTGCTTCAACCTAGCATCGGACTTAGCTTTAAGTTCCGCAATTTTGGCTTTATTCTCCTTGTTCTTAATCTCAACTTTTTCACGGACCGTTAGAGGACCTTTAGAGGGTGCTTGAACTGCCTTACGATGTGGAATTGTACCTTTTGGAGCTGCAATAGCATTTGAGGCAGATGGAGCACTTTTGGATGTTGATGAACTGTTGGTGAAGATTCTTGTTGGAATCAGACCAAAAAGTTTCTTTGAAGATGTGACGGAGGCAGCACTTGATTTTGTTGCACTAGAAACTCCCTTAACTTCTGGTTCTTGGGCTGGTTCAACATTCTCCTTGTTGTCAATAGCTTCACTTTCTCCAGTGGATTCCTCAACAGCCGACTGGACAGTAGTATCTTCAAGCTTGTCTGAGCCTTCATCAACTTTCTCGGAAGTTGCATCAACAACCTGGTGATTTTGAGCTTCTTCAGTTTTCTCGCCTTGTGTAGTTGGAAGAGCAGAATTTTCAGCAATTTCACTGTTAGCATCCGTAACCTCAGTTGTGTCATTTGATATGACGGTGTTATCAGCAACCTCAGACTCTGCTTTTATCTCATCTGCTTCATCTTGCGCAACCTCACCATCGTTGAGTTCACTAACAGGAAGAACAACAGAAAGGGGCGCCTCGTTGTTGACTGGAGTCTTCGCAGTGAGAGACTCGTCTTCAACTGGTGTTTCAACAGGGGGTTTCACAAGAGGCTCATCTTCAACTGATGTTTCAATTGGCGTTTCGATTGGTTTTTCCGGAGCAAGAGGTTCCTCATCATCGTGCAGATCAGTAGCATCGGAAGTAGCAGTTTTTTCCAATGGAACTTCCTCAACAGATGATAATGGTTCGATATCTTCATCACTATCATGTCCTCCGACTTCGAGGTCTTGCAAAATTGGCGAAGTGTCGTTTGCTGCTGTATCTCCATTAGCATCTTTTGATTGTGCTTCTGCAATATTATCAGCCTTGTCGTTATCTCCAACTTGGCCTTCAACCCTTTCTGCAGTCTTGTTTTCAACTTTATCCTCATCAACAGATTGCTTTTTAGAACCCTTAGCTTCCTTTAACGCAGCCAACCTTCTTTCTTCAATCTTCTGTAATCTCTTTTTTTCATCGCTTAGCAACTTCTCTTGGATCTCTTTATCCTTCTGTACCTCTTGGTCGTGCTTTTTCTTCAAAGACTCCAATTGTTTCTTATTGGTTTCCAATTCCTTTAACTCTCTTTTGTGTTTCAAATCAGCCTTAGCCAAAAAATCCGGAACTTTTATTGGAGATGATTTGGAAAGAGCAGCAAATTTCCCAGACTTTTGGTTTGCTCTGAATGGGGACCTGTAAAAGACATCTTCAACTTCTTTGTATGATGGCGCTTTGGCAGACTCATGTTTAACATCATCGGTCTTGGTAAAAGCATTGTCCGCACCTGCAGCTCCTGTAGCTTCATTGATGTTAGAACCTTCATTGGCTTCTTCGCTTGAATCATTTTTGTCACCCGTGTACTCCACAATGGATTCTGTTTTCTCTGTCTTGATAGGGTCTTCCGCTTCAACAGGAACCTTCTTGGTCTTCTTTCTTATCGACACATTCAAGATGGACTTTCTGATCTCCTTAGGTTTTGGAGGGTCGATTAAATCCTTCCAAGGATCGTGTTTTGGCTTAGGCATTTCTTTAATAGGGAAGCTTCTTGAAATAAGATAAGGGGGCAGATGGAGACTTTGCAGCAGACAACCAACAGAACTAATGTACGCGTTTGTTATCACAGTGCTTGCTGTAAGGTCTTCAGGGAGTAATGAATGAACTGGCTGAACTATCTACCAGATTATCAACAGTGAAAATCTTGTAACTAATTTGTCCTCCAATTGTGGTTGTTCATTGCCAAATTTCAGCTGCTTCCTTCAACACAATTTCGACCCATTTTGTCCAAAAGAGGAAATCCAAGATCCTGCCAGCCAGCCCTCGCGTTTTTTTTTTTTTTTCCTTAAGCAATTTATTAAACGATCTAATCTATATACTTTCAGCTCCTTGTCTCATTGTAGAGTACAGCATCTGCTTCTCCTCTATCTCGTACTTCTTCGTCTCCTTCTCCTTCCATATTTAATCTCTTTGGACTATTTTAGTGGAAAACATTCTTCTTAAAACACTGTCTCTGGAAACACCAAAAGTACTGGTTTACTAGAAACCAAGATTTTACATCGAGTTATTCTCAGGACTGGATTTACCAGTTCACTCCTATGTTCCTATCTCAGGTTGATTGCAGCTGGTAGTTACACCATGCTGTGTTTTCTAATATCCTCAAAATTTCATTGACTGATAGTA